>JAQZBX010058855.1:0-17650 GCA_029593785.1 Cabassous unicinctus | reverse complement strand
CCGAGGCTAGGGGTATTAAACACCCTGCATGCCCAGGACAGCACCCCCTGCCGGGACTTATCTAGCCTAAACGTCGTCGTCATTGTGCCCAGGCTAGCCTTAGGCCAGTGCCGCTGTGCCTCAATGTTTGTAGCTTCAGAGTGCATTTTGGAAATCAGGTAGCATAAGTCCTCCACCTTTTTATTTTTCAAAATTACTTTGGATATTCTAGGCCCTTGTGTTTCCATGTAAGCTTTAGAATTTGCTCTCCAATTTCTCCTAAAAGTCTGCAGGGATTTAGATAGTGACCACATTGGATCTCTCTGTCAGCTTGGGGAGAAATGCCACCTTTACAGTGTTGAGTCTTCCCCTCAAGGAACATGGTGTTTAGAGCTTTCATTTCTTGGTAATATTCATTTTTAAGGTAACTTTATCTAATTAAGGCAAGATACTGGTTTTCCAATCCAGTAGTGATCTAAAGTTTCCTTCATGACATTTCTTTTGTAGTAAGAGTTGATTTTGATGAAGACATTAAGCACATTTCTGTACCTGGCAAAGCTGTGGCACAAGCCCTGCAGTGAGTTCCTGAAGCTGGGGGAACCTCGTTCTTGCCAGAACCCCCAGTTACAGGTGAGGCCTGAGACCCCAAGGCAGTGCTCAGGCTCACCTGAAGTTCATGGTGGGGTCCCAGCCCCCCAGCCCAGGTTCTGCCCGCTGCCCGCTGCCCCCTGCTGGGTGCAGGCCTCGGGCTGTGAAGGGCCAGCCTGGGTCACTGCAGCCTCTTTGCGTAGGGTTTTCCTCCTCTCTGGAAGCTGCACCTTACATGGCATTTTGTGTGAAGTTGCAAGGCCAGGTTTGGGGACCCCCCAGCCTACTGAAGCGTTTTCCTGCTCAGCCTTCCTGCTACAGGGCTGAGAGGCCTACGGGAGCCAGTGGGCCCCCTGCCCAGGCTCGCGGCCCCGAGTGCTCCTGGGGAGAGTACAGCTCCCTGAGGCTGCCCGGGAGAGCCAGCGAGGGCAGGGCCTCTGCCGCACAGTATGTGCGTCTGGGGCTCTGGGGCTGGCAGAGTGGAAAGAGCGGGTTCCAGGACCGGGTTTACACTCCCTGCTCCAAGAGCCGGGGCCTCGCCACAGTCATCGTGGGCGGAGCTGTACCTTCCCCAGAGTGTCGTCGGTGCCGCTGACACCCAGGACCTAGCCTGCGCTCTGCCTGCGTGGACCCGGTTGGATTCTGTCGCTGTAAGAGCTGTGGGAATCAGGCATATCTGCTGAGCCCAGTTGGCCAGCCTTAAGCAAGGTTATATTTTAGGTGAGATAGCAACAAAAACGACAATGACAAAAAGTTTTGTTGGCCCCGTGGGGTCTCAGAATGTGTTTGCTTTGGGGGCGCTGGGCCGGGCTTGGGTGTGAGGGGCCTGCCGCAGGCTCCCTGCCTCCCTGGGTGCCCTGGCTCCAGCGTGCCTCCGGCGCCCGGGGGCCCTGCCTGTTTGTGGTGAGCCCCACGGGGTGAGCGTGTCCCCGAGGTCCCAGCATCGTTAGCTGGGCTCCCTGCGTGTCATAGGGCGCACCCACTTGAGGGACGTTTCGTCGCTTCTCTGGGGGTTGTTGAGAAATGAAGCTTTCTGCTAAATTAGAACGAGCCGGCCCTGTTTCGCTGCCTGGGGCCGGCCCCCTGCTCCCCAAGCTTCGCTGAGCTCTCCCCACCACCGCCTGCTGTTCCAGGGGTGCCTTTCTCCAGGCCCGCTGAGGGGCTGCGCGGCCTTCCTTGGGGCCTTTGAGATTGTTCTCTCACCAGGCCATGCCAGCCCAGCCTTCCAGGGGAGTGACGCCCCAGATGGTGGGTTCTGGGGGGCCTAAGGAGAGTAAATAGCATCTTTACAGAGGTGGAATTCCCATGTCGCACCATACATCCTTTTAAAGCACACAGTTGAGTGGTTTTTAGTACAGGGTTGCGTGACCATCACCACAGTCTAAATTCAGAACATTTTCATCACCCCGAAAAGAAGCCCTGTGCCCATTAGCACTCACTCCCCCGTCCCCACTCCCCCCAGGCAACCATGGCTCTACTTCGTCTCTCTGGATTTTCCTCTGCCGGACATTTCATGTAGCTGAATTAGATACCGTGAGGGCTTCAGTGCCTCACTTATTTCACCCAGCGTGATATTTTCTAGCATGTATCAGAACTTCTTTTCTCTTTACGGCTGATAATACTCCGTTATGTGGAAATACCACATTTTGTTCATTTGTTCAGCTGTTGATGGACATTGGAGTTGTTTTCAGAATGTTTGACTCTCCCAGAGAAGTTCCTGTACCTGCAGGGTTCCCAGATTTGTGGAGGAGGCCAGTTTCTGGTGTCGCTCTGCTTGGGGCTGGGCTAGGGGCTCCTGGGGGCCTGAAGCAGACCAGCGCCTGCCTGGGACGCGCGCTTCACCCCTGCCTGGCAGGCTTTAGGAGGGCTCCACCCTCCTTTCTCCTCTTCTTCCATGATAGGAAGCTGGGGAAGGCTCCAGAGCCCTGCTCACCCCCAGGGCCCCAAGATAAGCCGTGGAAACAGCCGGCGGGAAAAGCTGGTCACTCGAGCCCAGGCTTGAGCCGCCTGCATTTGACAAAGACTCTGCCACTGCTAGCAAGCTCCAGCCTCCCGCTGTCATCTGTAAAATGGGAGAGCTAAGTGTACTCACGCCTTGGGGCTGTTGGGGGGCACGATGTGTGGTGCCGGATGTACTGCGCTGGGCTTGCTGCAGGGCTCGCAGTAAGATGCGGTCAGTGGCCATTGTCGTGGAAACTGATAAATAAGGAGCAGCTCTGCTCAGACTCCCTGGGCTTTGACCTGGCTCTGGGTGGTGGTTGGGGTCCAGGACCACTCGGTCCCCTTCCTGCCCCAGGGCACAGCCAAGTTGGTTCTGTCCCTGACCTCCTGGGATGACCCCAGCGTTTTCTTGTCTCTCCCCACCCTGGGGTCAGGCATCAGGTCTCAGAAACTAGAGACCAGGAGGTGACCTGGTCTTGGAATCGCAGGGAGGAGGCCTGGCTGGGCAGCTCAAGGCCCTTGGTGCCATGCCAGGAGGTGGCTGCTGCCGCCCCCAGCTGGCTGTGGTTCGCAGGCCGTGGGCCAGGGCAGGCTGCCCAGCGTAAAGGGAGACTTAGTCTGGGGTGTGCGTGTGTGCAAACGCACGTGTGTGTTTTCATCATAAGTTGGGGGTAGCCTTTACCTTGTTTATACCCATCCCTTCCTCAGAGATGGCTGTGCAAGCTGAAGATCATTTTAGCTTCATATCAAAGGCTTGAGTTTCATACTTGGGTGAATTTGAAGGAAAAAGCAATCCTAGCTGACATGCAGATTGAATGCCTGGTGTGGGGTCCTTTGGCTACAAAGGGAGGAGCACTGGATTCTGTTCCCTGAGGCCTGAGTTTGAGCCTCAGCTCTGCCAGAAGCTTACTCTGTGGCCTTGAGCCAATTGCTTGCTCTCCTGGGGCCTCAGTTTTCCCATCTGAAATATAGGGAGTTAACCCCTGGTTTCCTGGGACCCTTTGAATTCTGTTTGGTGGGTCCATGGGATCTGGCAGGGTAAGAGAGAGAGACAGGGCTGGCGGGACCAAGCCCAGGCCCTCGTCTTTCCAGCAGAGCTGTCTGCTTTTCACTTGGCTGGAAGTTTCCTGGAGAACCTCCTGCCCTTCCCGGAGGAACCTTGGGCAGTGAGCTCGTCTGCCTGCCTGACCTCCTGAACCAAGTGCTGCCCAGGCCAACGCTGGCATGGATCACCTTCCATTTGGCATTTCCTGTACGCATTTCCCTTTGCGGTCACCTCAAGTTGTCCAGCTTTCCATCTCTGTCATCACTGTCCACATCCCCACAGCGCCTGACTTGGCGCTCAGCAAATAACTATGAGTTGGTTGATTCTGCCACCTGCCCAGCATCTGCCCTGCTCCTCACAGCTCAGGGAGAACCAGCTCAGCCACTTCCTGTGCCCTGGGAGGGGTGACCTCCCACCGGGAAGGTAGGGGAGGGGTGAGGCCCACGTTCCTCTGCTGTTTGCAGAAAAGCTAACAGGGGATAGCCTGGGGAAGGCTGTGTATAGGGCAGGCGGCCTGTACGGGGCAGGTGGTCTGTATATGGGGCCGGCGGCCTGTATGGGGCAGTCTGGGAGACAGGCCAGGAGCTACAGGATGGATCTGGTGATTTGCTGCTTCATAGAGCTAAGTGGAGCAAAGGTTTGAAGAATGACTGACTTTGGGGCATTTTGGTTTTGGTGATCTGTGTCCAACGCTCTTTCTAAAATAAGATCTGAGGCGAGGTAGAAAGAACGCCATTTCCACAGGCCTTCGTCGGTGCACTGTAGATTTGGGCCCTGTAGCTTAGTCCAGGGTGCACGCATCGTGGTGCCCGGGGGCTGGTGGCAGTGGGCAGAACCTGGTGCCGGCCCCTCCTGGAGGCGCCGTTCTGATGACCGAGCCTCACGGAACCAACGTTCGTCAATATCTGAGGGTCAGACTCCCGGGCTGCCTGTTTGGGGACTCGAAAGAAAGAAGGGATTGGGTTCAGTTCCGTGCTCTAAACATGCGTGTGCATGACCTTGAAGTCTGACCCTGGAGAGGTGCTGCTGAGGAGCGCGGAGCCCCCTCCTCGCTGCCGGAGGAGACGCCCTCGTGGCCTCCGCAAGCGAGCGCCGCCTGTTTCTGAACTTGATGCAAATGGAACCAGACGCTCCTTGAGTCCTCCTGCTTCCACTTCACGCGCCACAGGAGGCGGATGAGAGTTGCTTCCGGGGTTCATTTTGCGTCGTTGCCGAGTGATGCCGCAGCCCCACTCGTGCCGCGATTGCGCCGGGTCCGCTGCGGGCGGGCGCGGGGGTCTCTCCCGTCCGGGCAGGAGTGGTGCTGCTGTGGGCGCCCCTCAGGCTGGCTTTGGGGGGCGCTGCGGCGCCGCGTCCTCTGCGTGCCCCGCTGCAGCAGCCTTCACCCCCTTTTCCAGGGTGGAGCCGGTTTGCGCTTGTGCTGGCGGAGCACAGAGTCTGTTTGCTGCACCTTCTCCCACGCCCTAGTCACGTCAGGTGTTTGCCTGCTTAGCTTTTCCGGTGGATAGCTCTTTGTAGTTTCCATGGACATTTCCCCGCTGACTGATGAGGTTCAGAACTTTTCCATATATAAATTGGCCATTCATTTCTCTCCCTCCCTCCATGAAGTACCTTTTGCACATTTTAAAATAAAATTTCTAAGCTTTCATTCTTTTGCACATTTTTTAAAAAATTGGGTTGTCTTTTTCTTATTGATTTGCAGGAGCTCTTTACTAAGTGCTTTTTATTACTTTGGGTTCTTTGGAGATTGGTGGTCTGTATGGCATTCATGGAAACTAGCTTAGGCAAGAGGTGAAATTTATTGGAAGGCTCCAGGGGAGTCTCTTGAACCCAAGGGTGGGAAACCAAGACGTGGAGAGCCGCCGGTTCCCAGTGGCCTCTTTTGCACACTGGCCTCCGCTCCTCTGCATGTCTTCACTGCCCCGACAGGGACAAGGCCGAGTGGCTGCACTTCCCGGGAACGGGCCAGCGGGCTCTGCTGCTGCCCGCTGGCCTCCAGCCCAACATGCTGTTCCCGCGGCTCAGGAAAGGCGTCCCTGAGCCCGGCACCCTGTTCTGATCTGGCATTGGTCGGAGTCGAAGGTCCATGTATCCATGGATTTGTGCAGCTGGGAACTGGGTCCAGCAATTCTCTCTTGGAGTTGGAAGAATCGTCGGCAGGTGGGATTCATGAGCTGTCCCCAACCATTATGGCCGCCTTCTCGCTGAGCGGAATTGCTGGAAGCCAGAGGTGAAGTCCCCAGGTGGTTCCAGGGCAAAACAGGTTCCTTCGGCCGCGGGTGCGCTGGGTGCCTTTATGAACTTTAGAATGCCCTGTTAACTGTCTCGACGTAGGTGAGAGTGAAGCCTGTCGTGGGGGTGCGCTGTGAGGCTTGAGCAGCTACTTGACCTGTCTGTGCCTTGGTTTCCTCAATGGCAAACAGCAGTAACGGTGTCCTCCACCTGGTGGGGTTCATTCAGTTTGTTCAGTCGATGAGTGTTTATCCAGCACCTACTGGGTGTGGCCCGGGGCGCTGTCATTGGGATGTAGAGCCGTGAAGGGAATCCTGGTGGCGGGTGGGACAAATAGACCAGGAGAGACGTGATCGAGACTGCAGAGACAGTTGAAATGGAGGATTCGATGGACTGGGGAGATGGCTTACAGGGTGGGCAGGACGGCCTGGCCGTGGAGACCACGGAGGGAGGAGCTCATTGGGCCAGAGGGGAGGAAGGAAGCCCTTTGGAGCTGGTAAATGGGACGCGCCCCGTGCTGGTGGCTGTCCAGGCCGGGTCCCCTCAGGCCTGGGAGGCCCCGAGCCTGTCTGGCCTGTTTATGTTGTGGGTGTCCCAGAGGTTGGTGGGTTTGTGTGCAAATGCTTCTCAAGACTTCAAACCTGGAACCTCTGACCCAGTGGGTCCCAAACTCTGGTCTCTGATAAACTTCTAAAAAAAATTCTGAGTGCATAGTTCTGGAAGAGTCAATCCTTGTGGATATGTTGAGGGGGTGTGGCAGGGTCCTCAGTTACTCTGCCCACCCCTCTCTCCCCCTCCGCCAGCTTCCTCAGAGGGTCTCCTGACAACAGTTTGGTGTGGAGCCTTCCAGTCTCTCTTATTCAGATACTGCTCTCTCTCTTTTTCCCCCCTATTTTAAAATTTTGATTGTGGTGTTATAAACACAACACAAAATTTCCCATTTTAACCATTTTTAAGTGTACAAGTCAGTGGCGTTAATTACATTCAGTGTGGTGCTACCACCACCACCATCCAGTACCAAAACTCTTTCCTCCAATTAGAAATTCTGTCCCCGGTAAGCAAGACCTTCTCATTACCCCCTCCCCAGCCCCTGGTAACCTCTAGTCTCCTCTGTCTCTACGAATTTGCTTATTCTAAGTATTTTATATAAGTGGAATCAGACAACATTTGTCCTTTTGTGTCTGGCTTATTTTATTCACCATGATGTCTTCAGGGTTCATCCATGCTGTCACATGTTGTGACAGTTTGAAGTTCTTTTATGAATCCCCAAAAGAAAACGATTGAGTTTTTTAACTAATCCATTCCTGTGGGTGTGAGACCCTTTTGATTGGACTTTGTCAGTAAGGCGTGACTCAGGTTCAATCTCCACCCTCTTCCTGGGTCTTTTATAAACAGAGACACAGGAAAAGGGAGCTTTGCCATTTTTGACCCTGTTATGTGAGAGATGACTCAAGGGTCACTAGCAGCCAAGGCTTGAACAGAAAGCCCCGAGAGGCTGGGCGGCAGAGCAGCTCATGGCTGAAGAGACAAGAGCATGCCTGATAGCCCGCAGCTGAACCTGGGAAGAAAGCAGAGCAGCCGAGTCTGAGAGGAGGCCTGGAAAGAGACAAGAGCATGCCTGATTGCCCACAGCTGGGTTCTAGGAGCCGGCGAGGCGGGAGGGGAGGCAGGGACCTCAGCAGAGATCAGCTGCCGTCTTGCTTCCCCAGGTGGCAGGACCCCAGGATCACCTGTAGCTGACTTGGGTGAGAAAGCATCTCTGCTGATGCCTTGATTTGGACATTTCATGGCCTCGGAACTGTAAGCTTTTACCCTAAATGAAATTCCCTTTAGGAAAACCAACCCATTTCTGGTACTTTGCATAGCAGCCCTGTGGTAAACTAAGGCACGTATTAGAACTTCATTCATTTGTGTGGCTGCATAATATTCCATTGTAGCAGTGGAGCATATTTTGTTTCTCCATTTATCCATTGATGGACACTTGAGTTGTTTCTACCTTTTCGCTATTGTGAATATGCTGCTAAGAACACTGGTGTACCAGGATCTGCTGAGTCCCTGGGATTGCAAGTCAGGTGGTAATTCTCTAACTTTCTGAGGAACCCCCAACTGTTTTCTACAGTGTTGGCACCACGTTACGTTCCCGTCAACAATTCCGGACGGTTCCTGCTCCTCTGCATCCTTGCCAACACTTATTTTAAATTATAGCCATCCTACCAGTTGGGAAGTGGTATCTCATTGTGGTTTTGATTTGCATTTCCCTAGTGACTCATGCCGAGCATCTTTTCCTGTGCTTATTGGCCATTTGTTTATCTTCTTTGGAGAAATGTATATTCAGATGCTGTGCCCATCGTTTAATCGGCTTGTTTTTTGTTCATTTGTAGGAGTTCTTTATATATTCTGGATTTTAAAACCTTATCAGATATATGATTGCAACTGTTTTCTCTCATTCTGTAGGTTGTCTTTTCATTTTCTTGATAATGCCCTTTTTTAAAAAAACAATTTCATTGAAGTATATCATTCATACATGAACATAAAAAATTTTTTGAGTTTAGAAAACAAATATGCAGGGAAGCGGGTGTAGCTCAATTGATAGAGCTCCCGTTTACAATATGGAAGGCCCCGGGTTCGCTTCCCGGGGCCTCCTTGTGAGGGCAGGCCGGCCCGCACGGCGTGGTGAGCTGACGCAGCAAGACCTCACAGCAAGGGGGAGATAAGCAGACACAGAGAAGACACGCAGCGAATGGATACAGCAAACACAAGCAGCAAGAGGGGGGTGAATAGATAAATAAATAAATCTTTAAAAACAAAAAACAAAAACAAAAAAAAACAAATATGCATGTCATCCGACAGGGCTTCTATACGTCACCCCACCACCAACACCTTGCATTGTTGTGGAACATTTGTTACGATGAAAGAGCATCATCAAAATATTGCTACTAAATCTATCCCATATGTTATATTTGGTGTATTTTTCCCCCAACCCTCCCAATTATTAACACCCTATATTAGCATTGTATATTTGTTATTGTTCAGGAGAAAATGTTCACATATTTACTCTGTTAACCATAGTCCGTCATCCACCACTGGATTCCCTGTGTTATACAGCCCCATGCTTTGTACAAGCCATTCAGAGTGTGCACTCAGTGGCTCTCAATTTCATGACAGAGTTGAGCTATCCTCACCTTAGTTAATTTTAGAACGTTTTCATTACTCCAAAAGGAAAAATCCCACACCCCTGTATATCCCCCTATGTTATCCTTTAGTATTGAAAAAATATCGTCCTGCCATTGCTGCAAAATATTAATATATTACTGTTAACTGTTGTCCATAAGTTATGTTAATTGTATTTTTAAAGTTATATTCTTATTTTTTATTAGAGAAGCTGTAGGCTTACAGAAAAATCATGCAGAAAATTGTTATATTTTATTTTTTTAAAACTGTGGTAAAACATATATAACATAAAATTTACCACTTTAACCATTTTTAAGTGCAAATTCAGTGGCATTAACTACATTTACAGTGTTGTGCTACCATTACCACCATCCATTACCAGAACTTTCTCACCACCCAAACATAAGCTCTGCCCTTGAAATAACTCCCCACTGCCCCTCCCCCTGGCCCCTGGTAACTCTGAACCTACGTTCTAGCTCTGTGAATCTGCCTGTTCTGGATGTTCACGTGAGTGTCCACACAAATCACTCAAGATTTGCCCTTTTGCGCCTGGCTTACTTCACACACCGTCATGTTTTCAAGGACATGAATTTGTTTTTAGGCTTACCATTTGAGAATGCCCCTTGGAGGCTCAGAGGCTCGGAGTCCTGGAGTGTGCTGTGCCACGTAGCTGGGGCTTCTAGTCCACAGTTGACCCTGCCACTCCGCCAGTCCCCCCAAGTGTGGCTGCAGCAGGACTTTGAGCTGTTCTGGTTGGGAAAGCCTTTGCACGTGGCGCTTTATGTGAGCAGCCGCAGCCCACCTGCCTGTCATCCTTGCAGGGGTTGAGAAGGACAGTGGGCTCTGGAATCTACAGGTTTGAGGCCAGCCCTGAGCTCAGGGTCCCACCTGGAAAAGGGGAGCACTCTCTGGTTCCAGTGGGAAAGGCGGTTCAGGCACGTTCTGCCATGGGCCTGGAGGAGGACCTGGCCACTGCTCGTTATTTCCGTTTTCTTTTCACCTGCAGGTCTTCTTTTGCTTCTGCCCCTCAAGCTCCTTTTCTTTCCCTTTTCTCCCCCCATCTGTTCCTCTTAGTCCTAAAGTGCACACGTACGCATGTGTGCACACACATGCACACAACATGCAGATATACCATGCATATAAATGCACACGCACACATAAACATAGCATATACACTGCATAAACGTACACATAGCACACATTCAGCATAAATGCATGTGTGCACGCACACAGCACACAAATACACCATTCACACACAAACCACACACACAAGCACACCATATGCATGTGTGCACATACATGCACACAGCTTACCAATACACCTTAAGGAACAGCATCTTCCTGAGCCCTTTCCCCAGGCCTTGTCGCCTCTGTTTACTCTTTGCTTTCTGTGCATCTTCCACGGATGCTTATGGGACTGCTTTAGGATGCTTTTCACATTCCTCGTCATTAGTGTTGTCTTATACGTGTTCTCTAATAACTTGCTTTGTCTTTTTTTGGGGGGGGCGGTTACAGTGTACTTTATTGATGGTACATGACAAGGTAGGGCCCACTGAGCCCCTCCCCTTCTTCAGGGGGTCTGGGATGTAAGCTGTGGGGATGGAAGCTGTGAGGATGGGCGATGCTCAGTGGTGGGGGATCGAGCTGGGTCCAGGACTCCCCAGCAGCTGACTGCTACCGTCCTCCTCTCATGCTGGTGCTGGGGTTGGTGGTCCAGGGGGCTCTCACTCCTCGGAGGTCATATGGACCATAAGGTCCACCACCCTGCTGCTGTAGCCAAATTCATTGTCGTACCAGGACGTGAGCTTGACAAAGTGGTTGTTGAGAGCCCAGCATCAAAAGTGGAAGAGTGGGTGTCACTGTTACAGTCGCAGGAGACAGCCTGGTCCTCAGTGTGGCCCAGGATGCCCTTCAGGGGGCCATCTGACGCCTGCTTCACCACCTTCTTGATGTCGTCGTATTTGGCCGCTTTCTGCAGGTGGCAGGTCAGATCCACAATGGACACGTTTGGGGTGGGGGCACGGAATGCCATGCCAGTGAGCTTCCTATTCATCTTGAGGATGACCTTGCCCACAGCCTTGGCAGCGCCGGTAGAGGCAGGGGTGATGTTCTGGGCAGCCCCACGGCCATCACGTTTACTTTGTTTTTGAGTTGTTTTGTACTTGATCCATGTTGAGACAGAGTCCTGGCTTACGGTTTTTAGCTATTGGGTGGTGAAGGTTCTGTCTTGTGAATGTGCCACAGTGTGTGCTGCAGTGTGCCCCAGTATCCGTTTCCTTATTGACAAGCATACACATTGATTCCAGTTTTTTAAAAATGCTTGGAAGTCTTTTATTGATCAACATGTGTCTCTGCAGCTAAAATATGTGTATAAATTGAAATAAAATTAAAAAAAGATTTCACATACCCATAAAGCTCTAAGTGAGAATTTTTCTTCTGGTTTGAGTGGCCATTAGAAACTCAGTTGAGTGTTACAAATAAATTTTAGCCTACTTGATAAAATTTATTTGTAAACCTAAAATCAGTACTTGCAGCGCCACCACAGTTATTTGTGGACATGCACAGAGGGGTGGAAAATTTTGAGTCACCCACTGCACGTTCCCAGCTGAGGTCCAGCAAGCAGTGCTCTGCCATCTTGTTTCAGCTTTCATTCTCTTAAGTGGTTTTCACGGTACATTTAGTGCCACATTTTCTCATTTCTGTGCTTTTTGTTGGTGATTTCTCTGTTTAAAATGGCCCCCACGCATAGCCCTGAAGCTCAAGAGGCTGTGACGTACCTCACGGAGAAAATACGTGTGTCTGGTCAGCTTTGTTCAGTCACGAGTTACGGTGCTGTTGGCCGTGAGTTCAATGCTGATGAATCAACAGTCCATATTAAATGAGGTGCCTCTAAACAGAAATACAGAACCACACATGCAGCAAGGCTGCTGGGCGATCGATTGCTGAAAGAGTGACCAGAGCCGCAGAAAACGGACCCTGCATTTCCCTCAGGAACAGTGGTCCAGGACCCACTGATTAGGGTATCTGGTGACTTTATAGAATATAAAACTACTGCCAATAATGAGAATTGACTGTACATACATAAACTGAAGTTATCATTAAAGCTCTAAGTGGGAATTTGTCTTTTGAGTGGCCATTACAAATACCCAGTCGATCTTAGCAGCATGAATATTACAATTTTTGTAAATAATAAATATAAATACTAAAAAATAGATTGGAAATGTATATCTTCATTAAATGGATGGACTGTTTTTTCCCAGTAAGTTCATGTATTCATAGTTGAATATTCCTCATTGCTAGAATGATGCAGAGTTCAGCATCAATTCTGGTCTGTTTTTCGTTTTTAGGTTGAAAATCTTTGTTTACATAAAAAAATAGATGGGACTTGACAGAAATTGGCTATAGCAGTAGCATCTGATTCTGAGTTATTTGCATGAAAAACCACATGGAGATCTAGTATCAAAAAATATTGTTTATTGTTAACGACTTAGCAGCAGACAATTCGATTAAGTCCTTCTAGTTTTTAAAAATAACAGCCTTTTTGAGATAAAATTCACATACTATAAAGTTTAATTTGTGGTTTTTCACAAAGTCATGGCAGCCATCACCGCTAATTCCAAAATGCGGTTCCAATGACAAGTTTTTGATATCACAACCAGTGCTGAAAGACATCCTTGCCCCATGCCTCAAATCTTTTAAAAATAACTTTTCTTGTTTAAAAAGTAAAATGCATTCATTGTAGAAAACTTAAAAAGTACAGATAAGAAAAAAAGAATAATCACCTACACCTCTTAATCCACAGATTTTAGTTTGCAGCACTTATACCTATGAAGTTATTAAAGCTTGAAACTGCAGTACGCCTTTGGCACCAGCTGTATGTAGTAAAATGGTCATGAAAACTGCTGTGGAGAAGAGTAGAGAAGAGGGTGGGGAGGTTCAGCAGCCAGGATAGGGGTTGCACATGTTCAAAGGAGTGATCAGAAAAGGCTACGCTGAGAAGGTAATGTGAGGTGAAGGCTCAGGGCCCAGCTTTTGGGGAAGACCTTTTTTAAAATTATTTTTAAAAATTTATTTTATTTCTTTCTGAGGAAGACCTTTCTAAGCTGAGGAAACAGTGCTGTGCAAAGGCCCTGCGGCGTGAGCAAGCCGTGGTGAGGAGTAGAAGAAGCCATTGGAAGGTTTGAGAGCAGTGAGATGTGGAAAACAGACTGGGGGCAAGGTAGAGGTATGGAGGCAGCTTGCAGTAATACAGGCAGTTGATGCTGGTGGCCTTGACGGGGCCGTGGCCATTGGAATATGTTAGAATCAGAAGAAAGATATGGGTTTCCCAGACTGGGTTTCAGAAGCCCATTGTACTACTTAGCTTGTGCTCCCTGGCAAATTACTGCAAAATTTAGCCGCCTAAAGCAGCAGTAAACATTTATTATCTCACATGGTTTCTGTGGGCCAGGAGTTTGGGAAGAGCTTAGCTGGGTAGTTCTGACTCAGGGTCTTCCACGAGGAGGCTGAAGTCTTCTAGAAGCTTGACCGGGCCTGGAGGAGTCAGTTCCAAGATGGCTCGCTCACCTGGCTGGCGAGGTGCTGACCCCTGGCAGGAGGCCTTGGCTCCTCACCGTGTGGCTCTCCACAGGCTGCTTGAGTGTCTTCGCAGCACAGCGGCTGGCTTCCCCCAGAGCCTGGCAAGGCAGGGCCCGTCATTTCCACAGCGTCCTCTAGTCTGCACAGGTCAGCCCTATCCAGTGTGAGAGGAGACCCCTTGGGGACATGCCTCCCAGGAGGGTGAACCATCGGGGCCATCTTGGAGACTGGCTGCCACACCCATTTTCTGCCTCTAGAAAGGAAACTCTGGGGCCTTGTTAGGTGCAAAGTGGTTGTGCCTTGAAGGGCCCCCAGGAGGAGGTTGGAGCAGGTGGCTTCTGGGCCAGGGATCTAGCTCCCGGGCCCATTCTGCCTTCTCCTGAGTCTTCCCTGCAGAACCAAGGCTGCCCGGCCTGTTTTCTGGATCACACCCCAAAGTCTGTCCCTGCAGGACAGAGAAAGGAAGGGCAGAGGCCCAGTCTCCATGAGGGGCATCCCGGATGCCCAGGCCTTCTCGGCCACTCCCAGCAGTTCCCAGGCTTCCGGCATCTGTTCTTCGGGTGTGCTGGTTTACCAGCAGGCAGGCTGCTTGCATGGGTTAGCAGGTGAGGCGGCTCTGAGCTGGGTTCATCCTAATCCTTAAGGCTGAGGCCCCTCTGGCCTGCTCTGTGCTTCAAGCTCCCTTGGGTCAGCCAAAGACCAAGCAAGACTGAAGGTGCGATTCCAAGACAACCTCTGCCTGAGGCCTGGAAGCCACGTCCACCACCCTGGCCCCGCGTGTTATGGGAAATGTCACCTTTAAAGTCTTTGCATGTTAAAATGCACCCATGCTCTCAGTGCACTGGGGTTGGTAAGTAAGTTGGCATGATTTGGGAAGGCATCTTTGTGTGTAGCTCTATTTCAACCATTATTACTATTTATAGTCAACTGATCTTTGACAAGGGACCAGTGAAAAAAATACAATTTTTAACAAATGGTGCGGGAACAGTTGGATGTCCTCATGCAAAAAAAAAAAAAATGAATTTAGATACATACCTTATACTTCTCACAAAAATTAATTGAAAATGGATCATAGACCTAAATGTAAACACCAAAATACAAAACTTCTAGGACACAACATAGAAGAAAACCTTGGACCTCAAGACAATTGAAAACTACTGCTTTGCAAAAGACTGTTAGGAGAATGGAAAGACAAACCACAGAGGTGGTGAAAATATTTGCAAAACATATATCCAAAAAGGACTTTTATCCAAGGTATACAAAGAACTCTTAAAACCAAACAATAAAGAAACGACCAAATTTTAAAAATAAGCTAAAGATCTGAACCGACAGGTCACCAAAGGAGATAGGCAAATAGAAAATAAGCATATGAAAAGATCCTCAACACCATTTGGCGCTAAACGATGAAATACCACTAGCCATCTATTAGAGGAGCTAAACTCCGCCTTGACAGCACCAAATGCTGGTGGGGGCGTGGAGCAGCAGGAAGTGTTTCATTGCTGGTGGAAGTGTGAAATGCTACACCTCTTTGGAAGGCAGCCTGGGTTTCTTACAAAGCTAAACATAAGATCCAACAATAGCACTCCTTGGTATTTACCCACATGAGTGGAAAACGTGCCCACACAAAAACCTGCATGCAAGTATTTAAGTATTTACAGCAGCTTTACTTATAATTGTCAAAAATTGCAAGCAACCAAGGTGTACCAACTGCATACATCCATGTCATGGAATATTATTCAGCAATTTAAAAAAATGACCTTTCAAGCCATGGAAAGAGATGGAGGAACCTTAGATACATATTTCTAAGTGAAAGAAGCCAGTGTGGAAAGACTATGTGCTTTAGTGTCCAACTATGTGGCCTTCTGGAGAGGGCACAACCACAGAAGCAGTGACGCCATCAGGGGCTGCCAGGGCTCAGGGCGTGGGAGAAGGGATGACTAGGTGGAGCCAGGCCATGTGGAGGGCCGTGAGCCTCTTCCCTGTGAACCTCTAAGGGGCCCATGACGTTATGCAGTTGTGAAGACCCCTGGAACTGCACACACAGTGTGCCCTCGCTTCAGCTGTGGGCTTCAGGCGGTGGTCAGGCCTCATATTGCTCCTCAGCTGTAACAGTGCTCCACACGAACACAAGGTGTAGGGGAGGGGGCCGAGAGGTCACATGAGAACTCTGTGTGCTTTCTGCGCGTTTTTTTCTGTAAACCTAAAACTGCTCTAAAAAATAGTCTCCTGAAAAAGAGCTGAATGACCCTTGGATGCCCCGGTCCTTACGCCCCTCTTTTATAAAGTACAAGGTATTTCTGGGAAGAGGACATTTTGGGGTCTCCTTGGCCACTTGAGGGACCAGGAAGGCCTTTTCCCTGGGGGAATTGTGGGGCTGGTTGGGTGGTGCTGAGCTGTACTTTCCCTGCCTGATGAGTTTCTCTCGGGAAGTGTAGTTTCTTCAGTGTGTCCTCGGTCTTATTATTTTTTATTGTGATAAAAAATGTATAACATAAAAACTACCACTTTAACCATTTTTAAGTGTACAATTCTATGGCATTCACTTAGTTGTGCAACCATTACCACTATCTATTTCCAAATTTTTTCAGCATCCCAAACAGAAACTGTCCCCAGGGAGCAGTAACTCCCTGTTCTTCCCTCCCCCAACCCCTGGAAACCTCTAGGCTATTTTCTGTCTCTCTTAGTTTTCTGGATATCCTGTGTAAGTGGAATCCTACAGTGTCCGTCCTTCAGCATGATGTCTTCAAGGCTCGTCGTGTGGCGGATACCGGCACTGTGTTCCTTTTCATGGCTGAGCAGTATTCCCGTGTGCCGGAGACGCTGGGCTTCTCCATCCCTCTGGGTGGACGTGGCTTGTGATCCTTCGGCAGTGGTCAGTGGTGCTGCTGTGAACACTGGTGTCCCAGCTCTGCTGGGCCCTGCTTTCCACTCTTTTTCGTGTATACCTAGGAGTGGGACTGCTGGTCGTACGGTCATTCTATACTTAACTTTTCGGCTCGCCTCTAAGCTGTTTTTCAGAGTGGCTGCGCCTCAGCTCTTCTTTTTACTGACTTAAGAAGCTCACATCGGTGCGTGTTCTCAGAAGAGCGCTAACGCGGAGCAGAATGTTTCGTCTTTTGTCCCCACCACATCTACCCCAACTAACTTCTCTGGCAGCCTTTAGCTCTGCTTCCTTCCCACCCTTTCTGTGTGTGCTCCCAGCTTGTATTGCACACCTAAGTGTGTACATTCATCCCCAAAATGGGGCCTGGGAAGACAGCCGACCCGCTCTTTTACTAACAAATATTTTGTGACTGTTTTCCCTACCAGCACATCCAAGTGTCCCAGTTACAGCATTCCATGAGGTCAGGGTGTTAGGGTTTACTCGGCTGCCGCTTTGTTCTTTTCCTCTTGGTTGGCTCTCGTGGCTCTAGTCCCCGCGGGGGCGTAAGCTTAGGGTTGAGGTAGGTGCTGCCCACCGCTCCTGGCTTACATTCCCTGCAGTGGGGAGCGGTTGGGTGGGGCTTCAGGCTGGACCCCTGGCTTGGGCCTCCGCCCTGGGGAGTCGCTGCCTGGCCTCACCGCCCAGGCCTTGGCAGATACAACCGTGCCCACCGGCGACAGTTCTCAGAAAGAAAGGGACCCGCCTCCACGGAGGTTGCCGGAGCCCAGAGCTCTGAGAGCCCAGAGTTCCCGCTGGGGGTCTGGGAAGGACCCACACAGGCTCTAGTGACCAGAATCCATACCAAGCACAAAGCTGGGGCATACATGTCTGAGCGGCCGTGGAATTCCACAGGGCCCCAAGTTCACCCGGGCCTTCCTCTGCCAGAGAAACTGGGGAAAGGATGACGCTCAGGAAGCTGACGAGAGCCAGTACCCCTGCATCTTCTGCAGTGAGCTGAGCACTCAGCCGTTTGAAGCTGAGGGTGTTGGACGCCTTTCATTCGTTTACCCTCGTGCGTATGTATGAGGAGTACTGGTTTAGTGCCTGCTGTGTGCCCGCGACTGGAAAGGAAGCAGGGGTAGCCTCAGGCCTCATGGGGGACGCCGGCCCTGAATGCAGAGCCCAGATCCACAGAGAGTTCTAACTCGCAGTGAGTGCTGAGATGAGAACGCTCGGGGGGGGGGGGGGGGGGG
>JAQZBX010058854.1:0-17651 GCA_029593785.1 Cabassous unicinctus | reverse complement strand
AGTCTGGTCAGAAACCTTCTTTTTTTTCTCTTCTTCTTTGAAAAGCAAAATGCTAGGGCTCCAGAAGGCTCTCATTGTCATGAGTTAATTGCAAAAGAAGATGGTTAAGGTGTGTGCATGTGTGTGTGTTTGAAGATCATTTAAGACAAAAGATGCAGATGACCCAATTAGTATAAGAGCACATTGTTTCTTCTAATTCCAAGAGTAGTAAAAATCAGTTGTCACTTTGGAAAGAGGCCATGCATCTCATCAGACATGACATACTCTTAACTGAACTACCATCTCCCTTAGGAGTTAGGTGTAGATGGCAGGACCATTTCCTGCTACATCAGGAAGCCCTTTCCCTGGGAGGACAGAGTCTGGCAGCTTCCATCTGAGTTGGTCCAGCTTCCCCAGCACTGCTGACTCCCTCCCCTAATCCTCTCCCAGCATGATATTAATGAGGACCCCCGTCTCCGCCAGCACTGTGCTTCTTTAGAATGTGTACAGCAACTACATTGGATGTTTCTCCAGTGTTTGGAGAAAATGGGAAAGTGATTTACTTTCCTTTTTGCTCTCTCCACCCTCCAGCTCTGACGGGAACTCAAGGGCTCAAGGAAGCACTTTAGCAAGAATCTAGAAAAACTGAGAGCCCCATTGAGCAGAGACTGCCCAAATTCCATGAGGATGGGAGCTGCATCATTTTGGTAAGTTCTTGAGACCCATCTATTTCCATCTCCAGGCGGAATTAAAGCATTCTCCAAAATAAATGGGAATGTGCACACCTCTTTCCCACTCAACATTATTTGTATATTTTTTTAATAATAAAAAATGAAATCCTACAAAGATAGTGTGACAATTTGAAGTTCTTTTATGAATCTTCCCAAAATTAAAGATCCATTCCTGTGGGTATGGGGCCCTTTTGATTGGACTATGTCAGTGATGTGTGACTTGGGTTGGGTCTTGTATTAGGTTGGGTCTTGTATTAGTCAGCCAAAGGGGTGCTAATGTGAAATACCAAAAATGGGTTGGTCTTTATAAAGGGTATTTATTTGGGGTAGAAGTCCACAGTTACCAGGCCAGAAAGCATAAGTTTCTTCTCTCACCAAAGTCCATTGCCACGTGTTGGAAGCAAGACAGCTGCCGACATTTGCCAGGGTTCAGGCTTCTTGGGTTCCTCTCTTCCTGGGGCTGCATTTCTCAGGCTTAGCTCCTCTGTTTTCTCCACAAGGTCAGCTGTAGACGATCAGGCAAACGGCTCACTTCTCTTCTCCTGGGGCCTTCTCTCCAACATCAAAACTGCTTCTCAAAAACTGCTCCCTCTGTCCTTTGCCTTGCCTTTAATATTCGATTCCCCCACCCACCAAGGGGTGGGGCTCAACGCCCTGCTCAAGTGGCCCAGTCAATGCCCTAATCATAACTTAATCATGCCCAGATTAACAGATCAGTTTACAAGCATGAGTGAATTATATTTTTGGAATTCATAATTACATTAAATTACCCAACGGCTACAGGTCTCTGCCCTCTTACCGGAGCTTTATATAAATGGAAACACACAGAGAGACACAGGGAGAAAAGAAAGCTATGGCCACCTTTACCCTGCCATATGTGAGAGAGGACTTGAGGATTGCTAGTAGCCAAAGCTGAAGCCTGAAGCCCCCAAGAAGCTGGACTCTGGGAGATGGTGAGCCTGGAGGGGAAGGCAGGAACCTTGGCAGAGATCACCCACCATCTTGCTTCACCACGTGGCAGCACGCCAGGATCACCAGCAGCTGACTTTGGTGAAAGCATCTCTGATGGTGCCTTGATTTGGACATTTCAGGGCCTCAGAACTGTAAGCTTTTACCCCAAATAAAATTCCCATTATAAAAACCAACCCATTTCTGGTACTTTGCATCAGCAGCCCTGTGGCAAACTAAAACAGGTGGTATTCATTTAAGAAACTAAGTTTGGGGATGAAAACTCTGTGCTGTAGGTTGGGGTGGTGTTCTGTGGAATAATTTTCAGCTTAACAGTACACTTGCTCATACTCACAAAATGAGCACAGATTTCAAAGCCTTTGGGAGTAAAGTCCTACAATGTGTTTACATCCACAGGAATGGATTGGATTTAAGAATATGTTTTTCTGCAGTACATATGGCTCCAAATCACCAAAGAGGTGAAAAATCTCTGTGCTATAGACTGAACTAGACTGTGTAATAATTTTCAGTTCAATAGTATGTCGCTGTCTTGCGAAAATTATTTAATCAAACTGAGGCTCTGGGAGTTTATCAATAAAATGTGGATACTAATATCTTATGGACTGGAAATAGCATAAATAAGTTGAATGGCTTCTGAGAGGCATGCAGAACGAGTATCTGGTATTATTGCTCATAGTCATAAAGCTACCAAGGGGTAGAAGCAGTATTTGAAAGGGACTCCAAGTTCAATAGACATTTAAAAAAAAAAATCTTATTAACTTATCATATATACAACTTAAACTTCACATTTTAACCCCTTTCAAGTATACAATTCAGTGATGTCAATTACATTCACAATGTTATGTTACCATCGCCGCCATCCATTACCAAAACTTTTCCATCACCCCAAACAAAAACTTGGTACTTCCCACCCCCACTCCTTCCTGCGGAACCTGTATGCAAATTTCTGACTCCATGTATTTGCATATACTAATTGTTTCATGTCAGTGAGATCATACATTTGACCTTTTGCATCTGGCTTATTTCACTCAACAAGATGTCTTTAAGTTTCATCCAATAGACTGTTTGCTATACCTCAGGGACTTCTGTCCCAAAAATTACAAATGTTTTCACATTGTAACATGAAGACTCCCAAAAATCATTTGGAAAGCCCTGGAAAATTCCTGCTACCTCTAAACCATGCTTTGAATACCACTGTTCCAGAAGATGTTGGCATGTCAGAAAGTCTAATTGTAAGGCAGTAAAACTAGTATTCCAATAGTCAAGACGAAAATGCATCACATACGCTTTCTCCTGGAACAGAATAGTCTTATTGTGAATCACTGGTATCCATGGTAGGGTTAAGATTTGATACTTTAAAGGGTAATCTTGTCTCAGAGAATAAAACCACAAAACTAACAGATCTCTGCCTAAGGTCTCTAAAACAAGGAGAGGTAGACACTATGATTTTTTATTTTGTTCTTAAAAATATATTTGAACCACATATATATTCTGGAAGAATAAATTAGAAAAAAAAAAACAAAAACAGGAAACTGTTGGCAGGAGAGTCTGTTGTTTTCCTGGAAATCCTTCTAGCACAACAGTCAATATGGTTTTCTAGAAGCCTTAAGGTAGCAAGAGTGATTTAACTCGCTATTTCTATCTCTTGAAAAACTGTTAAAGACCTTGGTTGCCTTTTGGTAGTTTGCATAATAATGACCAACATTTATCTTAAAGACATTAATTGTACTTTTCTCCTTCTGCACCAAATTAAACATTCTAGGCCTCTTCAGTTACCTGTGCAAGAAAAGAACTTTATCAAATCGCTAACTGGATTTTCAAATGAAGTGGCTGATGTAAAAAAAAAAAGTTTCTAAACCCATGTTTTAATTAGCTACGGGAACTAGAGGTTTGAATCTAATGTTATATTTATCTTTTTAGTTACCTTCCACCTCCTGTATTTTCTACTGTGATAATGTAATTTAAGGCCTTCTACAGTGAGCAGTTTACTTTATTCCCTGGGTTTTCAAAAGAAACAGTTTTCAAGATAGGATTTGGTTAAAAACAATTTGTTATAAAAATTCTGTTTATATATATATATATATGTTTAATAGCACATGCAAATATGTCCCAAGGTCTTTTAGTCATTTTTAGTTGGGTCTTCCCATACAAGCCCCAAAGTTTTGTTGTCCAACCTGGAGACCCTGAGGGCAGGTCTGGAACTAGCCACAACGACCTTGTCTTCACCTCCCTAGGGAAACGGATGCACTGGTCTCACACTCCCTGTCTTCAGTCTCCTATTCCAAACACTAGGATTTTGTCAGCATGGGTTACCAGAAACAAGTGTAATACGAGCTGCCTCATTGTCTACGTGGGATTGTACCCAGGGTCAAAACAGGACCTCTACTGTGATGGTTAACTTTGGTTGGCAGCTTGGCTAGGCGATGGTATCCATTTGGTCAAACACTAGCCTAGATGTTGCTGGGAAGGTATTTTGCAGAAGTGCTTAGCACCTATGATCAATTGACTTTAGAAAATGACCTTCCACAATGTGGGTGGGCCTCATCCAATCAAGTGGAGGTCTTAAGAGCAAAACACTGAGGTTTTCAGAAGAAGAAATTCTACCCCAAGACTCTACCTAGATTCTACCCTCTTCTCCTCCCCGAGTTTCTAGCCTGCTGACCTTCCCTACAGATTTTGGACTCAAGACTTCAACACCAACCCTTGGCAGAATTTCTAGCCTGCTCCCTGCTCTATGGATTTCAGCTTTGCCAGTCCCGCTAATTGTGAGACAATTCCTTAAATAAATTTCTTTCTTTCTCTCTCTCTCTCTCTGCACATATATCTTGTTGGTTCTGTTTCTCTGGAGAACGCTGACCTTTTGGTGCAAATTATCATGGCCTTTCTTTGCCCTTGTCCAATATACCTTGTAATTCCCTTTGGAATTATAATTGGGGACCTTATGTATCTGATACAGCTTTCAGCCAGTAAACACGTGTACTTGTTAAAGATGACAAAAGTCAAAATAAGAACCCCAATTCTAAACGTTTGCAAGCAACGTAAGAAGTCAAACTAGTTAGAGAAAAACAAGATTTCATATTTAACTCTAAATTCTGGAATTCCAACTCTTCTCATTTAGGGCCTCAATGTTCCTAAGGAGAGAATTCTGCCTGTTGACCAGGGAAGCAGTAAGGCATAGTAATTTAATAAGAGCTGGAGCCAAACTAGACATGAGTTCAAATCCCAATCGAATTAACTTAGTTTAACAAAAGGGGGCTGAATATTATCTACTCATAAATGTTTCTATAAGAATTAAGTAAACTAGATGAAAACTGTGTGGCACATAGTAATTGTTGCATAATAGTTAGTATTGCTAAGAAAAAGCTGTTCATCTGATTCTAAACAAAAATGAAAAGCGGTTGGTTAAGAACGCTTCCTCAAGCAGAAATTTATTGATGCTCCCACAAAATCTGAATGAAGGAGAGTGAAAAGGCAGGTGATGGTCTTGAACAAGGGAAACATGAATCCGACTCACCCCTAAGACGCCGAAGCGTTCAGCCAAGCTCCAGCCACAGAGAAAGTCGATCTCAAACTTGTGGTTGAGAACCACAATGGCATTCTCGTTCCCGTACTTGGGGTAGTCTCGGGGGTCTGTGTAGAGGGTGCACTCGGTGCCTGACCACCACTCCAGCAGCATCACCAACTCTGGAACAAACCGCAAGAACACACATTTATTTCCTGTGAGCTTCGTGACGGCGACTCGGCTGTGCCCTCCCCAGCTGCGCGACAAGCTAATTTGAGGGCAAAGTAGGTTCAGTCTGTCCTTCAGCCCAGACCCCAGTCCTTGAAAGGGTTTAGAAGCAGAAGGACAAAAGAGAAAGACTCCCAAAGAGTCTCCAGAGAAGAAGAGGAGACTCTGAGAAGGCAAATGACTGGCATTCCTTGATTAAACACCTGGGTGGGGAAAGAAAGTCTGAAACCATGGAGAACTGGTGCCCTTATGTTTACAGAGCTCTGAAAGGCAGCGGGAGATGATGTATGGACTTCTTAGTATGAGAAATGACTAATTGGGATCCTTATAAACTCCATCAAAGCACACTAAATACCCAATTTTTCTTTTCCCTTTACCACTATTGAATACACTTAGGATAATGGTGCAAAGAACCAGAAGTTCCAGCACCTGAAGGGCAAGGATAAATGAGAGTCATTAGACTGCAGGCTTGAATAAAATGATAAAAAAATATATATTTTATAGGAGCCTGTGAGAGTATAAAAGTTCCTTTTTTTTTTTTTTTTCCAGGGAATAAAGACCAATTTGGGTTTACTCCTCAGTGATTCCTCTTATCCAGGTGACTAATTCCCAAGTTGATAACCTCAGGAAAAGCCTATACAATGGAAATTTTCCAGAAAAAAATAGTTAAATGTTGGTGATAAAAACTGTAATTACATACCAGCTTTGAAATGAATTTTTAAAGCTAAAGGTGTGCAGCAGGTGGATGGATGGGTGAGTCCACTGGTAAGAACCTTGTTATCACTGGTTGTGGAATACACAGCTAGCAGAGGATTTGTTTACTCAACACTCCACACATGCACACACACAAACACACAAAGGTAAGCAGAAGTGACCTTGACTCCCACTAAGCCTCGGTTTTAAAGGCTTGAGTTGCCGCCCCTTGGAAGCCTTTCTCCTTGAGGTTAGATGCATTTGAATTGGAACACCAGGATTCTCTAGAAAGCCTTCTGCTGTAGTTGCTCTGCAGTGACTTTGGACAAGATAACTTTAGGCACTTTAGTGTCCTAATCTGTAAAATGGGGGTAGCCTCGTTGGGTTTTCTGAGAATTAAAGTGCAGAGCACAGCAGCAAGTGCTCAGTCGTTGCAAGTTATCGGCGTATCTCAGGATCATCAAATACAAACAGAAACACTCCCCTTAGCTTCCCAGAAGTGAACAATCAGAAGTGCCTGCTTATTCCCAGGAGTTGAGAAGATACCAAGCCCCCATTCGATTGTCACACCGTGACACTCTAATGTGACCAGCCAAGGGACAAAAGTCAACATTTAGGAAGGATAGGCAGGAGGGAGCTCAGCAAAGGAATGGCTCACCACTGTGGGTTTGAAAGATAAGTCAATGGCTACACCTGATCAGGAGGAGGATGGGAAAAGCATGGGGCTTTCGAGAAGTGATTCCTATTTTCTTTGAAGAGATAAGATGATCGGGAAGAATCGGACTCCACTACTAGCCGAGGGGCTCAGATAAGCACCAAGACAGAGCTGTGCAGATAGTCAGCAAGATAAAAGCTGAAAATCTCCAGGTGACTCAAATCTTGGAGGCACTCTCTGGCACCAAGTATCTTTCCAATGCCTCTCCATGCTCGACTCCTCCCTGCCCAAGGACAGACTGTGCTCCCCCGATTTATACTGTCCCTGGCACCCTTTGAAGCACTTCCCACAGCCTGTGATTGCAGCGTGAGATGGCCTCCCCTATTACAGACCACAAGCTCCAGGAGGCAAGAATTGCATTGCTTGGTTCTTCCTAACCCTAACTCCAACACCAGTACCCAGCCCAGTGCTGGGACATTTATGCTTTCAAAACAAACACATTTCACCCAATATGTGCAGGCGACTCGAGGTGCTGGAGATACAATACCACACACGCAGATCAGATTCCTCCTCTCCTACAGCTTGCTGCCTAGAGGGAAGATACACAATCTCAAATCAGTGTAACCTGGGAAAGGAGAAAGATTTGTCAATAAGACAGTGGCTGGAGACAGTGCTCAAAATCATGGATTTGGGAATCTGACACATCTAGTCTTAAATCCTGGTCATGCCACTGACTGGTTAGGAGACTTTGAGCATGTTTCTCAATTTCTCCTAAGTCTCAGTGTCCCTTGTAAAACAGGGATAGTAAAAGCGTTCACATAATCACAAAACGCATCCTGTTAAGCTGCTTTGATAAAATTTCAGCACATTCCTGGTGGGAAATCTTTGAAGGCTTCTTGGGACTAACACAGATGCATCCGGTGTTCCTTGGGTAATTTCTTCATTACTTGAAATAAGTTTTAAATAAGCCAAACCAATCTGAGGGGAGGGGTTTCCCATGTGCCCCTCGAGAACAGAAACAAACAGCCAAGGAAGTCAGCTACCACTATCTTGTTCCCTAAAGCCCCTTCCAAATAACCAACTACAGAATGTGGTCCTGACAGTGGGTGATATAGGAGAAGGAAAAGGCAGGCAGGAAGGCCTAATTTAATTTGGGGCATAAGAGAAGTCCCTACTGATGAAGTGGCATTTCCATTGAGGCACAATCTCTGTGTGTGTGTGTGCACAAAAGACCCAAAGTGGGAAAGAGCTGGATGAGTTAGAGAAAAAGAAAGAAGGCTACCGGCAGCAGAGCAGAGCTGCCAAGGAGAGCGGAGAGGGCATGGCCGTCCAGAACACACTGCAAATGAGACGTCTGGGCCAGAGCAAGCAGCTATGATTTATGATTTCATTCCAAAGGCAATGAGAAGCCACTGGAGCATATTTAACGAGTAATGGGCCAGGATCTAATTTACAAAAAAGTCACTCTGGCTGAGGTGGGAGCTGATTGGAGAAAGGCAAGGCTGAAGCAGGAAGGCCAGTTAGAAGCAAATGCAGTCGTCCAGGTGAGGAGGGACGGTGGCTGGGACCAGGTGGGTGGCAGTGGAGAAGGATCTCATCTCTCATTCATCTCAATAGGTTGTTGGTAACTAGACAATGGAACCCTAAATCTCATTGGCTAGAATACTTTCCTTCTTTTTTTTTTTTTTTCCCCACCAAATGGTTTCAAAAATGTTTTTTAATTCACAAGAAATACTTTCATATAGATACATTGTAAAAGGATTCAAACAATCCAGAAGTACATGGAGGAAAATATAAAATTCCCCATGATGGCTTTGCCATGTTTCCAAAAGGAGAGGCTGGACCACACTTCCCAGAGGCTCTTTCCTGTAAGTTTGTGGTTAGGTGGGCCACCAGGAGACTCTTGGGAGACCTGGATGGTAGAAGGGAAGCCAAAATCAAGAAAAAGGCTACTTCAGAGTGGTAGGATCTTGCCCGCTTTTCTGCCACCCCCACTGCCATGTGTCTGGAGAGCCGCAGCGACATTATGTTGGGCGTGATCAAGAACTCGAGGGGGGGAAACGGATGTGGCTCAGGTGATTGGGCTCCTGTCTGCCATATAGTGGGTCCGGGGTTCGATTCCCGGGGCCTCCTGGTGAAGGGTGGGCTGGCCTGCGCAGAGAGCTGGCCCGCGTGGGAGTACTGGCCCGCGCAGGAGAGCTGGTGCAGCGGGATGGGGCAGCAAGGGGAGACACAGAGGAGAAACACTGGGAGACTCAGCAGACCAGGGAGCTGAGGTGGCGCAGGAGATTGAGCAGCCTCTCTCCACTCCGGAAGGTCCCAGGATCAGTTCCCAGTGCCGCCTAAAGAGAAGACGGGCAGACACAGAAGAGCACAGAGAGCAGACAGAGAGTTCAAGAAAAAAAACAAACAAACAACAAGGGGTGGGGAATAAATAAGTAAATCTTAAAAAAAACAAAAAGCAATATTTCTCTGAGAAGCTTTCTTTAAAAAAAAAAAAAAAAAACCTCAAGGGGAGCAGATGTAGCTCAAGTGGCTGAGCGCCTGCTTCTCGTGTATGAGGTCCCGGGTTCAATCCTCAGTACCTCCTGAAAAACAACAACAAAAAGAACTCACTGTTTGGGAGCGTAGAGTCATGGCAAAGAGGGTAAGGAAAAAGTCTCCTACGAGGAAAGGGGCTTTGATGGCAGGAAGTTTGCCACAGGAGAAGGGTGGACAAGGCTCTGCGGGAAGCAATTCCCAAAACCATGAAGTATGTGGGAAGTACAAATGAGAGGGGATTTGGAATGGGGATGACAGTCCCTGCTTCCTTTGCTGTGTTCCCCAGTGAAGATGGTTCCCTACAGAAGAAATTTAAAGTCTGGTTCCAGATTCCAAACCAGTTTCAGAGCAACCCTTTGGTTCCCAGTGATGGAAGTATTAAGATCTAGGAGAGGGACGGCATCATTGTCTATTTGTGGTAGTTTGGTATTATTTATGAATTCCAAAAATAGATATTGGATTATGTTTGTAAACTGGTCTGTTCCTCTGGGCATATTAGATTGTATTAGATTCAGAGGTTTCACTTTTACTTGGTTAAATTATGGTCAAGTCTTTGATTCAGCACAGAGAAAATGACATGGCAGAGGAGAGAGTTGGAGTTTTGATGTGGGAGGCCCGGGAAGTAAACACACGGGAGAAGAACACAGAGGAATAGAGACAGCTCTGTAGACACAACAGAGGCCCTGGGAAGAGAATGAGCCTGATAGCCTACACCTGCAGCTGAGCCCAGAGAAAACCAAGCCCCAGGAGAGAGACAAGACTTATCCCAGCCTTCAGCTGATATCAGAACAGACTTTGATGAGGGAAGTAACTTACGCTTTATGACATGGTAATTGTAAGCTTCTTCCCCAAATAAATACCCAACAGATTTCTGGTACTTTGCATCAGCACCCCTTTGGCTGACTAATACACTATTCCATGCAATTTGGTGGTTATGCCAAGGAAGCTATGTAGCTCAGACCACCCAGCTGCATACTGCCCTGGAGGGCATAGCCACCTATGAGAGTGACATGTGCCTCTGCACCGGCTACGACCCTCCCAAGAAGCCCTATAGACATGACAACAAGGTCTGGCAGGTGAAGATGTGAGTGACTGGCTGTGCCCACTGCCTCATGGGGCAGGGCTCCTCAAGTTCCACCTGCAACTCCAGCTTAACCAACTTTCCTTCAAAGCCTATTACTGCATTTTCTGAAATAAGTGTGTTATCATACATTGAAGCTCTTTTTCTCCTGGTCAGAAATCACAGGGCAAGAAAGTCAGCATCTAGGAAATTCTGTGACAGACCCACAAAACCCCAGCAGCATTTTCCCAGCTCTCTGGGTCACTAAAGTCTGATTTTTTTAAAAAAATATTGAATTTGTATTTTGTTATTAAAAGGGGAAAATGTGATTTGTGTATGATTTTCATCTGTGATTCTTATAAGAGCTTTGTCTAAAAAGAAACTGATAATAAAGATCTTTGACTTAACAAAAAAAAAGGTGGTAGGATCTCCTGGAACCCTGGCTGGCCCCTCCTTTACCCCTTTCCCCACCCTTCCCTGGCTCAGTGGAGCTAACCCACTTTCCCAGTCTACACATCACTGTTCCCAGTTCCAGAGGGGAGTAACCCACGTACACATTCTGGGAGCATGTAGTCTGGTCCAATCTGTCTGGTGGTGGCTGGAGGGACTTGATGTCCCAGAACTTTCCCTGTCTGCAGAAGGCAACTTGCCCAGTTCTACAGAGCACTCAAGTTGTGCTGCCTGGGGCAAGGAATCGCTAATGGTAGGACCTACAGGGCAGTGCCTGGAAGCTTGAGGAACCTGTTCCCTAAGGAAGAGGGGACATTCATATCTGTGTACACAGGGGGATTCCTAGGGCCACGCGTGTATGTCCAAGACAAGAAGCTTGCATGGAAAGGACCAGGGAGGCCCTTCTACTTTGGCCTCGAGCTAGTCTCTAAATTCATTGCAATGAGAAGCCCTGAAGGAGGGCACCGGCACAGGTCAATTTGCAAAGACTGGGAAAGGTGTTTTCTTTTTTACCTTCTTTTGGTGTGCATTTAAGGAAAGGTCTGCCATAACACTAGCTGTACATAAGCTGAAGGAACAGATGCCTCAGATTTCTAAAGTCCAACAACAACGCATTACAATATCAAAATGTCCAGATGTCAACAACAAAAGATTACAGAGTACACAAAGAAACAGGAAGTAATGGCCCAGACAAAGGAGAAGATTAAAGCACTAGAAACCATCAGTAAGGAGGACCAGACCTGGGAAATATCAGACAAGGATGTTTTTAAAAATGGTCCTAAATAAGCTCAAAGATCTAAGGGAAAACACAGAATAAGAACTAAAGAAAATAAAAAACAGTAGATGAACACAAAAAGAATATCAATGAAGAGGTGGAATTATGAAAGGTAATCAAATAAAGCTGAAATCCACAGTCACAGAAAGTAAAAATTCCTTAGTGAGGTTCAACAGCAGATTGGAGCTGGCAGAAGAAAGAATCAGAATGTGAATATAAGACAATTGAAATCATTCAGTCTGAGGAGCAGAAGAAAGAATAGACAAAAGTGAACAGAGTCTGAGAACCTTGTGGGACATAATCAAGTGTACCAATATACATACTGTGAGAGTCTCAAAAGAAGAAAGAAAAGTAGAATATTCAAAGAAATAATGGCTAAATACTTTCCAAATACAACAAAAGATATGAATCTACACACACAAGATGCTCAATGAGCTCTAAACAGGAGAGATGCACATCACAGCATATTATAATCAAACTGTCAAATGGCAAAGATAGAGAATTTTAAAAGCTAAAAGAGAGAAGCAACATGTCACATATAAAGGAGCCTCAATAAGATTAAGTGCCAATTTCTCATAGGAAACCATGGAGGCAAGAAGGCAGTGGGATGACATATTTAAAGGGATGACAGAGAACAATTGCCAGCCAAGAATTATGTATCTGAAGAAACTGTCTTTCAAAAATGAGGGAGATATTAAGACATTCCCAGATAAACAAAAGCTGAGGGAGTTTGTCTTCACTAGATTGGGCCCTACAAGAGATGCTATAGGGAATTCTGCATGTTGAAAGGAAAGGACAAAAGACAATAGATTGAAGTTGCATGAAGAAATAAAGATCTCTGGAGAGAGTAACAACATAGGTAAATATAAATGCCAATACTATTGTATCCTACAGGATCTAAAAGGCAAAAACATACAATGTAATGATAAATCAGTAGTTTTGGACTCACTGTAAAAACATGTAGTTTGTGACAAGAACTACATAAAGGTGGGGGGACAAAGGAGTATAAGAACATAGTTTGTGTATGCTATTCAAGTTAAGTTGGTATCAAAGCAAATGAGACTATTATATATTTAGGATGCAACATTTAAGTCCCATGATAACTACAAAGAAAATATTGGAGAACAGGCAAGCTCAAAAAGTTACAGGTTGCCAGGGAGTGGGGGGCAGGGGGAATGGGGAATTAATGCATAATAGGTGTAGAGTTTCTGTTTGGGGAGATGGGAAAGTTTTAGTTATAGAAGGTGGTGAGGGCACTGCAACATAGCAAAGGTGATTAATCCCATTGAATGGTTGAGATGGGAAAGTTTATGTTGTATATATGTTCCCACAATTTTTTTTAAAAAATAAGAGCAATGGAAGAGACAATGACAATTAAATGCAATATGTGATTCCGGTTGGGATCCAGCAAAGGAGGAGACAATGCTCAAAGAAACTTTACTGTGACATAGGAAAAACTTGGAATATTGACTGTAAGCTTTGTATCAATGTTAAATTTCTTTAACTTGAAAACTGCACTAAAGGTGGTTTCATAAGTGAATATCCTTGTTCTTCGGAAATGTATATGGCAGTGTTAAGTATCAAGGAGCATAATGTATACAACTTACATTCAAGTGTTCAGAAAATGAATTGATAAATAGAAAGACAGATGATAGATTAGATAGATAGATAAGGCTAATGTGGCAAAATATTAAATGTGGTGGATCTGGGTACCTGGGAAGGGTAGGTATGGGTATGTTAGTTGTATGGGGTTTTAGATTATATTTGTAGTTGTCATGTATGTTTGAAAGTATTTCAAAATTAAAAGTAAAAAAAAAAAAAAAAAGGCTAGAGTGGCAATTTCATAGACTTCAACCCCATAGATACCTAGTTGTTCAAAGTATGGAGTATCAAGATGTATCTACCATTCTGTCGTTAAAATTAGACACCACTCCCTACCATCATGCAATGGATGTCAGGGCTGTATCACTGCCCCTGGCTCAGGGTATGGAGCCAGGGGCTGCCCTCAGTGCTCTGGGGTAACACAATCCATTAGCGGCTCCATCAGCATCACATTTCATCCCATCCATCCCCATCACACCATCTGCCAAGTGTAGTAACACATCTCCGAGTTCTGAGCAGCATTGGGCTACTCCTTCCTCTCCTACAAACTTCTGTTCCTCTACTCTCCCTCCATAGAAGTGGTATCCTTTTCTTTCAAAGAACACATTCTCTGGAACCTGAAGTTAATTTACTTAAGTTACCAAAGGTCTCTGGGCAGTTGATGCAGGGCAAATGTAGGTCTGTGAGAAAGCAAGGTCCTTTGTCATTTATTTAAGGGGGGTGAAAAATCACTTGTCGAGAGTTTCGGATTGCAATCCTATCAGCCAGCATTACAATCCCACGAGTCAACAAACGCTAGCAGGGTAAATAGAACAGAAGCAAAGATATTGTCTTTGCCCCTAAAACATTTACCTTCTTGGTGGCGAGTCCAAACTAACAAACAATGAAGCAACCAAAATAAGCAATCCGGGCTTTATGCCTAACAGGAGTTGGGGCCAATAGTTGAGTAGTTAGTAGAAAAATATTAAAGCAATGCATCAAATCAAAATCAAAGCAGGAGCAGGGGAAAGAGAGAGGCACCACTTCTGACATTCCCAGAGAAGGGCCCTGGGGCTGCAAGTTGACTTGCCCCGAGAGGTCACACACAGCAAGAGGAATGCTGGAAAGAAGGAAATGGGGCTTTGGATCTAGAGACTCTTCTGGGGTCTTCTTCAGACATCTCAGTTAACCATGGGAAGATTTTGACCTTCAGAGGATGTAAGGGCCTCTGTCCAGGCTAGGCCTGGGGGGGCGGGGGCAGTACAGACTGCAGAAAAGCACAGAAACCCGGCACTGCCAAGGTCACTAGGCTGGAAGGTCACATGGGACTGTGGGTTGGACGTGACTACTCCAGACCAGACCTTCCACTGACCTCAGTGCTCTGGCTTCAGGGACCTGGTCCTACATGGTTATTATCAAGTCAGCCAAAGGGCAGGAGACAACACTACCCTAGGCTGGTCTTCCAAATGGTCTTATGATCCTAAAGTCCATAAAAAAGAAAAGCCAAGAGGAGAATCATAGAGACCCATAGAGCATGGGAAGATAGCTGGTGGTTACCTCAGAGATATCCCCGTGGATGCCTTGACTACTTTGAGCATAATTCCATAATTTTCTTCTCCAATCAGTCCGTAATCCCTGATCTTTGTGAATGATGCCAACAGCCATCCTATCTCCTTTGCTGGACATGATTTGATTCCCCTGGGCCCTGAACCAGTCCAGTAGCTTGTGATGAGAATGAGTCACTGGATCCCACCTTCCCTGTTCTCTGGGTTGACCCTGAACTTCTAGCCTGGCCAAGGGGTGTTTCTCTTGGGAATATGATTCTTGAGGGGGTGCATGCAGGATGCAAGATGGGTGAAAGTGAGTCATGTACAGCCTCAGCTCAGCCTCCTTGGGTCAGTGGAGCCACCCTGTCTCCTGGCTCTTCTCAAGGCCTGGCTATTGAGCACTTTGTGGGCACCACCCAACATCCTTCCAATAAATCCTAATTTATTTTAGGTTAGAGTCAGATCCTATTGGCAGCAATGAAAGAAGTCTGTTTCCTTACCTGAGAAGGAATCTGGGGGCCATCCTTCCATCTTCTCCACCCCTCCCCTCAATAAATCACAACCCTACCACCACCACCAACCAAGAGTCCTCTTCATTCTATTGCCTGAGATCATTCTCTTGCAGTGGCACAGCCTCCGGTTAGGAACTCCCTGTGGCCTCACAGTGTGGTGAAAAGAGTGTGGACTCAGAATCCCTTGGACTGAACACTGACCCTGCCTTGCGCAGCCATGAGCCCCCGTCTCTTCCACCATAGTTCACTTAGCCTCAGCTTCTCTCCCTCAATGGTTGAATGAGGATAACATGAATGCGGTTAAAATAAAGAGTCTCATAAATTTAGGAACTCGCATGTTTGCCAAGTTTTCTCTCTACCTATCTTTTATTTATTTATTTTTTCTTTATTTTTTAAAGAAGCTTTAGATTACAAAAATGTTACATCGAACATATAGGGGATTCCCAAATACCCCATCCCTATCCCGTCCCACACTTTCCCCCATTAACAACATCTTTCATGAGTGTGGCACATGTGTTACAATTGATGAACACATATTGAAGCAATGCTACTAACCACGGACTACAGTTTACATTATGGTTTATACTTTGCACCGCACAAAAATGGATAATGGCCTGTACCTGTCATGGCAATATCATGCAGAACAATTTCAATATCTCCAAAATGCCCCATGTTACACCTATTCTTCCCTCTCCCTCCTCTCAAAACCTCTGGTGACCACTTTCTTTATATCAATGTTACTTCTTCCATTACTTCTCTAACTATCCTTTAAATAACTGTGTCTCAGTCAACATGGAACTTTCCCACGTTCCCAAGAAAACTCAGACCAGATGCACTTCCCCACCCCTGCCCAAAAGCCATTTAATTCAGAACTCAGGATAAGTGTCAACTGAAATGTACTTGTTCAAAGTGGAGAATGGAAAGGCTTGCATGGTACACGGGAGAAAAGGGGAGTGTCACCCCATCTGTACATGTGACATCTGGTGTTTTAAAAGGCAGGCAGAGGGGAGTGGCTGTGGCTCAAGCAGTTGAGCACCTGCTTCTCACATGGGAGGTCCCGGGTTCGGTTCCTGATGCCTACTAAAAACAAAAAGAAAACCCAAACAACAAGCAAACAAATGGAAAAAACAACAACTCAGGGGAGCTGATATGGCTCAGTGGTTGAGTGATGGCTTCCCACATATGAGGTCCAGGGTTCAATCCCTGGCCCCGGTACCTAAAAAAAAGGAGCTCTACATCATCTCTTATAACTACATGTAAATCCACAGTTCTTTCCAAACTGAAAAGTTTAATTGAAACAAAAACAACAAAGGTAGGTGGAGTGCTGCCTCCTGCTGGGCTCTGCCAATCACAGACATCAGGCTGGTTTGGTCTGGGTGTCCCTGGCCTGTCACCAAAACCAGCTTCTCCCTGCTCTAGTCCTCCCAGGGGCACTGATTTGAGCAGATACGTAATTGATCATCATATTGCATTCCCTCCACCCACGTCACTTTGAATCTGCGTGCTCATTCCAGTTGGTGTAGGCTGATCTCACCCCCAGAAGGCAGGAGCTTCAGGGGCTTTCAGAAATTCTCAACTGGCCAGATCTGCCACCAGTCTTTTGTGGAAACCTGTCACATTTTTTTTTTTTAATTCCAATTTGCCAGTTTTTGCAATCTTGACTTCCCCCGCTGCTACTCTCTGTCGGTAGGACTGCGCTGAGGACTCCCTGGCAGCCCCAGCTGGTCCTGGCTTCTCCTCACCAGCCTGGCCTGGTTTCTGTCCTTCTGGGCTGCTTCTGGGTCTAACCAGTTGTTCCTGCCACTTCCGCCAACTCAGCTAGGTGAGCTGGTGCAGCTGATGCCCAGTTATTTGAGGCACCAGCCAGGGGCTGCGTGAGCACAGTAAGTGTCCTCCCTGGAAAATCCCCAGGTGACTGTATCAGAGGCTGGTTTCAGGAAAAATCCCAGGTGGGCGAAAAGGCATGTGCTGAAGTGCAGATCTGCTTTTGTTAAATTTGCTATCAGATTTGCTTTTGTTATATATGCTCTCGGGCTGTTCATAAGATAATTACAAATAGGAAAGAAAAGGAAGTAGATGGACTAAAGGGAGAGGGTAAGGGCAGGAGGTGAGGCACTCTTTTCCCATATGTAAAAGAGGAGGAAGCATGGAGTGGGTGTAGCTCAGTGGCTGAGTGCCTGCTTCATTCCTGGGTTCATTTTCCCAGTACCTCCTTAAAAAAAAAAAAAAAAAAAGATTTTAATTATTTGCAGTTAGGTCTTTGATTTGTGCTCTTTCTTCTTTTTCAATGTAAGCATTTAGGGCTCTAAATTTCCCCCTGAGCACTGCCTTTGCTGCATCCCAAAAGTTCTCATATATTTGTGTTCTCATTTTCATTCATTTCAAGGTATTTTCTGATTTCCCTTGTGATGTCTTCTTTGACCAACTG
>JAQZBX010058853.1:0-17651 GCA_029593785.1 Cabassous unicinctus | reverse complement strand
AAAAAAAAAAAAAAAAAAGAAAATACTTGTAATGAAACATGTCCTACTTAAATTATTGCACTGAATATTGCAAAGTAGTTTATAAACAATTTTAGTGGATATAATCTGGGTATGGAGAACTAACAGCAGTAGTTAAATTATTGAAATGCATAAACTATGTATGATATTTACATAAAAATTTTCAATCAAAAATTCTATTATGCTTATATATATATATCTTCAGTTCAATACATTTTCTAATTTCCATTGTGTGTGTCCCATTTTCTGATTTATATGGTATACACACACACACACTTACACACTCACACACACACTCACACACACAAAAGAAGTGCTTATGGAAACCTGACTAAGCAGTAAGGCCAATCAAGACATCTGGTTTTTATTATTGCCCTTGAGTGTTTTAAATGTGCTACATGGATAAATACAGAGGTAGATGTAGATAAAGACATATAGACAAACCCTATTGTTATAAACAACTCCTTTGCCTCAATTTCCTTCCGCGTTTTGAGCAGCCCTGGAGTCTTTAGGGGAAGTTAATTCGACCATATTACCCGGAGTGGGCTTGTCCCACGCGTAGGGAAGCACAGGGTGAATCCCTCTCTGGCTTAGTTTTCCTGCTTTCTAATCTGCACGTCGGGGAAGCAAGCTATTTCCAGTCCATGCTCAAGACAAAGCTACTTACCACCAGCAACAGAAGCAAATAAAATGAAAAGCATCATTTGATGTAATAAAACCATCCTACAAAAGAAAAATGTGGTATACTTTTAGAACATAAAATGTGAATTTATGACTCGTCTACTAATTGACAAGAAGTAGTCAGGAAGGGGACTAGCTCATTCAAGAGCACTCACGGGCTCCCTATCACAAGGACATTCCTCAGCGTGGCTGAGTGTGCCCTGTCCACACACTCGTGGTTCTGGAGAACCCAGGACTGCAGGGACCCAGAGAGAGGGGCCGTAGGGGGCGGCCCCCTTCCCCACCTTGTCCTCCCCACCCCTCACCCCTCAAAAGCCTCAGAGACGTTGTCTGATGAATGAAAAGAGCCCACCTTGCTTATTGTATCTGTTAAATTTAGCAAGTAAAATCTTAAAGCCCCTGGTGGGAAAAGGCTCTTCCAGGAACAGTGCTGGGGAGGGGCCTTACATAATTTCTGAAACCGTACCTGAAAGCACCTTTCTGCTTATTTGCTGCTAGCAATTCCTACCGAGCTGTTTTCCTTTTCCAAAACGGCCGCCGTCCTCCTCTGACCGAGCTTGTGCAGGTCAAGTTCACTTCACTTTATTATCTGCCTGGTTCCCAGTGTTGTGCAAGATCCTGCCTCTGGGCTCAGGGTGTCTGTAAACGTCCACCTTTCTGCATTATCAAAAATACACCTTGGGAGAGCTGGTCGCTTATTCAATACATTGAACTTACTTTTCTTCCTTTATTTTCCTGTGTATTCACAAAAACGACATGTACAGAAAAAGCCAGGGGGCTCGAATTGGCCCGCGTGGCCTCGGCAGTGGACACACGCTGAGAACGCGTGCTGGCCGAAGCTGCCGAGCCTCGGCACCTGTGTGGACCGTTAACCAGTCATCCCAGCCTGGGGTGAGGACCAGAGTCTGAAGAACAAAAAAGCAAGGCTGATGGATTTTTCAATGCCGAGTACAGCAGAGGATGGAACTTAGCTGGGTGGGCTGGGGCTTGGGTAGAAAATAAAGGGCAGACTAAGGGCCCAGCTCTGCGCGTCAGTTTCCTTCTGTGTACTCTAACCGCCTATGCAGGTCAGGTTAGGGTTAAGAAGACAAGGTCTTTTCCTTTTCAGCCTACTGGTGTCACTGAAAATCTAAATTAATGAGAAAAACAGGAAGATGGGGATGCCCTGGGCCTGCTTTAGATATTGGAGCACCCAGCTGCTAATGGGAGGCAGAAAGCTACATTCTAGCTGTTGCCTGACCATCCATCACAAAATAGGCAAATTCCCTAAGCATGAGAGGGCTGTCCTTCCAGTGGTAGAACTTACTGCTGTGTAGAAGGGAAAACTGGAGGAATATTTTTTCTGAGTTTCATCTAATATTTCTGTTGAGAGCCTACCCACTGAAGCTGAAGCAGGACCGAAAGGTCTGCTAGGCGTGATGATACATGCCTCTTTCTCAGACCTGATCATTAGCTTACTAGTAATAGGACCTGAGCAGTAGCCAGTTTGCTGCCCTGTAAACCTGACTGGTGGGGTGAGGCCCGGTTGTTTTATCTTTCTAGGCTTCAAGCTCCCCATTTTATAAAGTTAGACACTCACTGGTCCTAAGGATTTCTATGTGGTCCCCTGAAAATATGTTTTAAAAACCTTCTAATATGTATGATTTAAATAAATTAGGATCTTAAGTTGATAAATGTAGTCATAATTTTTAAAATATTTTGATGACCAAGAGAGAAAATTGCAGGTTTGTCCCCGTTAGAAAGCTTGCTGTACTTGTGTGAACTAGAGGAAGTATTGTACTTTGTTCAAGGACAGTTTGCTAATGTGAGTGTTATCTTCTGGACCTAGAAAACGTCACCTTTCGGTATTTGGGTACATAAACAGCCTATGTCATTTCTCGTCTATCATAACCACACTGACTTTTATCTGGATGGTTTCTAGAGGGGTGGGATACCCAGTGGCCAAATGCCTAAGCAGAAAAATGACTCAAGATTAGGAACACTTGGCAGCCCTAGAAATTTCTAAAACACCTAAAGAAAGGGGAATAGAACAAAAAAAGGAGAGGGCCTACTGAAGAAGAGAGCGAATTGGAAGCTTAGCCACATGTGAACTGATTGGAGAACTTCAGAAAATGAGAAGCCAGCATTTTGTCCCATGGGACAGAGCGTTAGCTTGGAAGAGCTCTTTATGTGACATGCCAAGGAATTATTGCGATGTTCTATCTGAAAGGCAGTTATTCAGGTATTTTATTCCATCTCTTGCCAATGCATTGTGACCCATCTTGGTGAAAAGAGTCCTTAGTCGCCTTCTTGAGTTTCCACTTAAAAGTAGGTACATTCCAGCTACACAAAAGTGCATATTTATGATGCACTGCCTTTTATGACGCCCAAACATAGAATGACAAATCTATGCCGAGAAAGGCTTTCAGGGAAAACTGATATGTGAGATTATAGAAGGTCCTTCCATTCTGTATTGTTTACTCAGGAAATCCCATCTTTATCCTAAAGCACCAATAAAAGAAGATAATGATACCTTTCCCACCCTATTTGAGAGGAACAGAAAGACTCGGAGCGAGAGAATACTTTGTTGAGAACCCAAACGGTATTTTACTAAATTTGGTTTAGCTAACTAGTGAAATAGCTAAGGCCTTTGAAATAGATTGAAGATTTCAAAATATTTTTGTCTATCTAAATAAAAGTGGAATGAAAGTCTCAACTGCATAGAAACTCTCTGAATTCAGTGGAGGTCCCATTCAAACTCGCGATGGGAATTCTAACACTCTATTCAACTAGTGGGCCTGCATTCTAGAATTCTGAGGGGGACTATTTTTTCTCAAAGCTGAAGTTTTGGTTTATTTTGTTTTTCCAGTGAAATAAAATGTTTGTGAAGTCTGATGAAAATGGGAAATTACTAGGCAAAATCTCAGAAAGAATCAAGCGTTTTTCTAGAGAGACCGGAGGGCAAGGCAGGAGCTGGGAGCGTGCTGAGGCTTATTGGTCGTGTCTTCCCTGCGTCAGGGAAGAGGACGCTCTCAGCCACAGCCACGGCCGACTTTCTACTCCTTGGAGCTCCTCGTCCCTCCTAAAGCTTCCTGTGATGGGCTGGCAGCCTCTACCCCCTACAGCCGTCCTTGCTGTGGCTGAAATAGAGCACCCCTTCTCGTTTGAAGGCTTTCTTGATGACCTTTGATCAGCGCTTCTCAGCCTCCGCAGTATTGAGATTTCTGTCCAGACAGTTCTTTGTTGGGGGCTTGGGGAGGAATTGTCCTGCCATCATTCACACGTCTTGTTCCCGAAGGACGAGGCCCGGCATGGGCCAAGAGGCCGTGATCTGGGTAAGCAAGCCACGCTGAAGCCCTGGCCCTGTCCTTGACGGAGGCTCCAGGACACCCCTTCGCATGTCACGGGAACGAGACAGACCCTCCTCGAGCAGATAGCCTATCCTCTGATAGATAATTCAGAGGAAAATCAGTGCTGCATTTTCGCTGGAGGTTTCCACCTGGGGAGCCGAGCAGGCCGCAGTGGACTCTGCAGGTGCTGGCGGCTGCCGCGCTCCCGTCGGGGCCCTGCCGTCGACCCGCAGGTCCTGTGAGGCTGCAGCCCGCCGCCCGCTCGTAGCCTCTTGCTCTCCCCACCCGCTGAGGCCCTGGCTGTGCGAAGCCTCTGCGCCCCCGGCAGGTGAGGCGTGGTGGTAGAAAGGACGGTCCAGCGCCCCGTCTCCCTGTTAGCTGCAAACTGTAGCCCCCTCAGGGGACCGCCACGCTCTGAAACTCTCCTCCGTTTTGCCTGAATGATGGCATTCTCTGCCAGACAAAAGCTGGTGTTCACCTCGACAGCATTCCAGAGTTCTGTTCACATACCACACCCTTGTGATAGCATATTTTCATTACAAACCATTTTCTTCCTTTTAGACATAACACATCCACACGGATACCTTTACTGCATGCAAAGGTAAGAGCTGAAGGTTTTATTTGTTATTGTTTCATGGAAGCCAGTCAATTTACTTCTGGATTAAAAATTTAACTCTTCAGTTTCCTTCTGTATAGTTTGTGAATTACCCAGACCTCGGTTTTCCTCCAGCCCCTTCCCTCTTCTAGCTCTTTCCACCATTCAGTGTGACTTCAAGTGTGGAAGGAAAATGCCAATCTCTTTTAGAAAACTTCACTTCTCTATTTCTGTATTTAACTACACAATGTCTTGTAAGTGGTCAATTCTTTGTAAATGTTGGTCAGCTTAACTGAATGAAAGCAGTCTACCTGGTATCACTTGTGGAATTCACTAGCACATTTGGAATTTGTGTTGCATAAGAATTTACATCATCCACTCCACAGCTACCTCCTACCACTACGAATTTACAATATTTAATTTTATGAGCTATGTTATGTCTACCGATACCTCTTGAATTACTATTTCAGGACCCAATATGAGCCCCAAGCATCGGTGCCTTTGCAAAGCTTGTCCTCCACGGGGCCATGAAATGAACCCGCTGCAAGCTGATGCCACCAGCCAATTCAGCCCCCAGGCGTCCCCTGAACACCAGCCTGGAGCTAACAAGACGAGAGGCCGACCTGAAGTGGTGACTGGCCTCCCGGGAGCAGACGCCGCCTCCCCTTGTAAAAGTGCATTACACAAGCCTCCTTCCTTCTGTTTGGCAGAACAAAACTCAAGCTTACCTGCTCTCACCCCAAGTGTGGCGAGCAGCAAGGGTTTAATGACCAAGGAGGTTAGACAGAGAAGAAATTACCTCTGAGATGTGCTGCGTGTCAGAGGAAGCAGTAAGATTAGCTGCCCCCAGGCCCTGCGCTAGACTTTGGAGTCCCTTATCTTCAGCTGTGCTTCACAATCAGAGGAAGACACTTGCCATTCGTGCTATTTTGCCATTTTATTCATAACAGTTGTGAAGAAGATTTTCAATTGTTATCTGCCATTCTTGGCTCCCCGTTACTGGAGGCTGAAAGTCCAACCTTTGCCCTCAGCATCGTGTGCTTTGCATCTTTCATCCTTACTACAAGGACGTGAGGTAGATACCACTTCTCTGCTTGGCATTTGCAGACACCTGGACTTTTAAACTGAACCCAGGTGTGCAAAACCAGTGCTACAAGCAGGGCTCTTCACCACCGCGATGCAGCCAGCTCATGCTGGCAGCCTCACCAGAGGGTGTCCATCGCCGTCCTGGGTTTTCTCTAAGATCCAGTCCACATACTCAGCAACCCTGGTGTAGACGCCTGGCTGTTCTCTGCGGCCACAGCCTTCGCCCCAGCTGGTGACGCCAACCAGGTGCCAGATTTCATTGTGTTTGCAAACCAGGGGGCCACCCGAATCTCCCTGCATCGGAGTCGGTGGGAAAATAAAGTGAGAAAAAGTCATGACAGATGTATTCTCTAGACATACACATAATTTCTTAAAGTACTTCAGGTGTCTGATGGGTCTCATTAGCTATTGGGTTATTGGTGGTAATGAAAATGATCTGGGGTTATGTTTTCTGCTTATTCCCTCTTCTATTCTGAGCCAGCAAAACAATTTTCAGAGCATCCTCCCAGTGTTAGAGAAATCGAGTGTTCTTATATTTTAGTACAAAGAGAGTATGTATGTCGTCCTCCCTTACACATCCCATGCCGGTGCACAGCTCAAGACATTTACTTATTCACTTTGTTAGAGGTTACCATCAGGTCTTTTGGCTTGGATTTTAAAAAATAGCTATAATCAAAGATACTGTTGGGAAACATAGCTCGAAGTGAATTTTCTCAAGGAGCCTAATCTAATGCATTACCTTACATGCATCTTTTCCTCCTTCTTTATAACCAGCACAGATCATTCGTTTGGTTATTTCATAATCTTTGTATCTTGTCTGGCATTCTTCATTTGTTACCAAAGGAATATTTGCTTTTTGTAGAATGTTTTGGATTTCACCTATGAAGTAAACATTATAAAACCTCAGGGAGGACACACAATAAATATGAAGTGAGACATGCCAAGGCCCCTTTTGCAGTGTCAGGCGCCCCGCTGACCAGAGCCGGGGCAAATTCTCTCCCATCTCCTTGTCTCATTATAAGTGTCTCAGAAATTCTTTCTCCTATTTATTGCCTACAATCCAGAAGCCTGAAAGGTCTCACATTTTGGTTTTTAGTTTTACTTTTCAAATAATTTCAAAATAAATCATTTTTGAAAAAAAAAAAAAAAACCAACGCTGACAACAGAGTAGTACTATGTTCTTTGCATAATAAAAGTTTGTTTCCCTTGAAGAACAATTTATTTGCAAATAATTTGTTTTCCACCAGTGACCAGGTTCCCCTTGGATAGAATTGGGAGATTTCTGTGTTTTTTAGAACAGCTATAAGATCTTGCATGTTACTTTATCTTACATTATTTTACATTATTACTATATCTTACATTATTTTTAAATATTTTGACAACTGTATTGCAGTTGGTTTCCTTGGTAATCCTATGTATTCTGTTGTAGGCATTTAAAAGCATTATTCGAGAAGTGGTCCACAGGCATCATCAGATAGCCACGGCTACTTGAAATAAAGAAAGAGAGAAGCTGAAGCACCTGCCACAGAGAGGCAGCATGCCTGCACGACTAATGCCACAGGAAAACTGGTGCTGGGAGATGGGAGCACTGTTCACATTGAGGGGAAGCTGGGCTTGAGTGGGTCTCTTAGCCCTGTGTGGAGACAATCCTCTATGCAAAGCCAAACAAACGACCTTTACAGAGGTCAGATCCCTAAAAGGTCACCTGATCCATTTTTTGCAGGCCTAAGCAAAAATACATCTTCTCAAGAATCACTGAATAAATATTTGGGAATGAATATGGTTTCACATATTTTCACTTGCTTTAGGAATAGCATTTAAAACGTCATACTGTACCATTTTCTTTTGTGAAGCCCCATCCAGTTACCCAACAGTTGGTATAAATTGTATTTGTGTCGATTTTGGAAGGGAGGCATATTGGTTTTTGGGATTCTGAAAGGTAATTTTGAAATTAGAGTTGAGTTAGACCAAGTTATGGATACTGACTTTAAAAATACATATTTTCTTTTTCCCATATTTTCTACCCATCTAGTAGCATCAAGAACAACCCTCTTGCTTTCTGCTCAACTTCTAAGGTCAATGAAGCAAGGATAGTTTTTGCCAGCAGTGTTCATTTGCACATGAGATATTTGCAGTTAAAATAATCTGGATTAAGTAAAAAGCTCATAACCCAAATATACTGTCAAAAGCATTTTGAAGTTCTTGTTTCTTAGGTCTTATTCAGGTCATCATATCTCGATAATCCTATCCGAGTCTCTGTAGTGTCCCAGGCCTTATTTTAGGGACTTTAATTTAATAACTGACATATTCATTATAAAAACTCAATGGTGTAATTATCATCCCCATTTTACAGGTGAGGAAATTTGAGGTGCAATAAGGCAAAGCACCTGCCCACGGTTATATAATAGTGAAGAGACACATGGAGCTTCACTTCCCATGGAGCTCTGTGCTTCTGACCCTGATGCACTGTCTTCCCAGAGCTTCCTTCTGCACCAGTCAAACCTGGAAACTGGCAGCTGGTCCCACTTGCCCTCATGTAGCCCTAAAGCTCCTAAGTAGTGATGATTCCCATACTCTCGTCAAAGGAAGTCCAGTGCCTCCCAGATGACAAAGGCATTTCCCATGTCTGCTATTTCAATCATGTAGGGGCAGTTGCATTCCTATCTGAAGGAATTAATCAGAATTTCTTGCCTGGGTAAGTAGAGAGATTTTGTGTCTAGCCACAGAGTCTTAAGTTCCCTGACAATCCTCACCTTTCCCCCAACCCCATCAGCCAAAAACTGAAGAGGATCTGTCCAGATTCTTCCCTCATTCACACTGACATGAAAATTTAAACAAGTGCAAGTTAGCAGTAGACCTTCTCTGTCAATATTCTACCTACCAGAGTAATTCAAAGGAGCCTCGAGCTTTATTAGGGCAATGTCGTGGCTACCTTCTGAGATTCTGTATTGTTGGTGAATAACGATCTCTTTGACTCTTGAAAAAGCTGTTTCTTTTGTTATCTCTGACAGATCTAAAATGCCACCATAAATACGCCAAACATCCGGCAAGCGGAGCCTAAGGGAAAATAAACACCTTTTTGAAACTGGACAGCTTGGCCTTTCACAGCACTTCTTTTTCCTTTCAAAAAAGAAGTGAGAAGGACAGGTTTTTCCTGCCTACTCTCCCTTCCTGGCCCCTTGTCATTACCACAGCAGCAGTACTGAATCTCTGAGGACCTGAGTGATGACACTGAAAAATGTACATATCTGTAAATATTTCATGTTTACTCCAAGTGAACACGCAAGAACATTGCAGTCCTGTTTTGAGAGAAACTGGCTGGAAGAGACCGGAGTCGTTTATCACAGGGAAGCTACGCTCTGCTCGCCACAGCTGAGAGCACCTGCTTTCATGAAGTTCAGAACTGCCAACATGTCAGACTGCTCTTAAGCTCCTCAGGTAGGGCAGAATAGGAGGCGCCGGCATTAAACGTATGATCTACGTGTGCAGAAACTGAGATTAAATTAACTTCACAGTATGAACGTATAAAGCAAAAAAAAAAAAAAATGATCAGAAGCAAAGCCCAAGTTAGTCTAAGTATCTGAAAATCTTTATCAGCACTAAATGAGTTCTCGCACAGAGCTCTAAAGGAAAGAATGGAAATATCGGGGTGTAGTGGCTTCCTTTTGAATAAGTCTCAGCATTCCATGCATATTATCTCTCATTGAGCCTTCAAGTAAGAAAAATCTTGGTCCCAAGTCGGGGTGCATCTAGCAAAAGGGCCCTGCTATCTCCTGTCCGGAGGCCGGTTCTTCTGGACCCACCACCGTCCCTTGCAAGGCCACGTGCAACGGGTGGCTGACTGTAGACCCGACAAGGGGCAGCTGTGAAGGAGCCGGCTGTACCCTATCCAGCCCAGCTCTGCCTCGTCCTGCCCCGCCCCGCCCAACTCCAGCTCTGGCTCTGCCCTTTTGGGGGAGGGAAAGGGATGAATTTTGCTAAAACAGAAATACTTTGATTTTATTTTTGAGAAATCAAGTGCCTTTTATTGAGAGGCTAGTAGAATCCCTTTTGTTTATTCTTACACTTTATCCTTTTAGCCTTTTTATTGAATGTAGTATTAATAATAGTTAAATTTTCATGGTCCAGGTACGGTACTAAGTCTTCTAAGTATGGCAGTCTTCCCAGAAACCCTATGAATTAGGTACTGTCACTCTTCATATTTTACTGGTAGAAAATTAAAGCAAAGAGAGATTTATAACTTGTCCAAGGCCATACCTCTAGCAAGGGGCAGAGCTGTGACTCAGCCCCATTCTGTCTAACTACAGAGCCGGAATGTTTTAATAGTTTAAAAGCTTGTGGTACTATATTCCCAATAAGCTAGAAACACTATATCAGGTTATATACTAGAAAGATAAAGGCTAATAAATTATCTCTTTTGGGGTTTTTATTATGATTTGATTTTGTGAATCGAAGAGCAGAAAGTGAACTTTCTGTGGGCCTAAAAGATAAGTCCTTTGTGTCTTTGGGGAATTGGGGCATTTTTGAACTCCTCTCTGCAGCAGGATCTGAAGCAGGAGTGACATCCTGGCAGGGCACAGCCCCAGGCCGCGGCCACCTCTCCTGGTCACCCCTCAGAGCCTGCCAGTGGTCAGTGTTTTCAATGGCACCGCTGCTCTAAAATCCCTTTTCTAAAGGAGAATAACTCTACTAATAAGCTCCGATGCTCCTCGAGAGGCTGATGATGGATCCTTCAAAGCAAACACGGGCGAGACAAGACACAGGATGAGGCGCGCACACTCACCCGTCGAAGCAGTGGGCGGCGGTGAGCACCCACCGGTGCCCGATGATGGCCCCTCCGCACAGGTGGCTCCACTCTCTCTGTCTCAACTGCAGGCTCACCTGCCAGGGCCACTCTCCCCAAGAGGAGTTGGCACCTCCCACAACGCGCGGGTTTGTTTTTGTCGTGCAGACTGAAAAGAAAGTGTTGATGCTAACGGCTGGAATTAAGAGTGAATTGAAGTCCTCTTCCACCAAGGATAACAAGATATATAATCCCATTACAGAAGACAAAGAAAGCTTCAAAACAACACGACACCGCTCTGCAGTTCTGTGGAAAATTGGGGTTGACTCACCAGAACCGTCCTCTGGTTTGCACAACCTCAGAGAATAGCCAGAGCTCCCCTGTGCACCATACGTGATCTTAGCTGGAGAGCCATCCAAAGATAGTTTCAAGGAACACTTACATCTAGATAAAATAAAGAGCATAATGACTAAACCGTTACAGAGGTGAGAAGCACGTGAAATACATTTCCACTTACTTCTCTTCTCTGCAGTCTTCTGGGAGTAAAGAATAAGTAAAAAACTGGCAGCGAACCACCATCGTGCAAAGCTCCTGGCAAGCGTTCACTCCTTTAACCAAGGTCACATTCAATTCATCTCCTTCAAAATCAACTCCTGAGTAAATTTTGGGATGGCAGGGTTCTGTGCCAATTATAAACATAAAGACATAAAATAAGAAAAGTAATAAACCATATCAATGCAAATCTCTGGTACATAAAGTGTGTTTCATCACTGTTACTTGTTAGATGGTCATAAAAATTTTTTATCATATTGTATGTGTTGTTATTATTGAATTTTATTACCAGGAAAAGTTCTTTTGCAGGTTAAAAGGCTATATCCAGACATGGTGTTTTTCTGGAAAATAGGGGAACTTGGAGTCCCACTTCTGGAAGTCTTAAGGAAACAAACATTTCTATTACAAAGAGAGAGGGGAGGAGAGAAAGAGAACTATGTTAAATGCCTTAGGCAAACACAAAAGCACCTAACATCAAAAAAGCTCCTCTGCAAATTTTATTCTTCTGAGAAACTCTCTGAAAGTAAGTTAGACTACAGGACACTAATAAATTACAGAGATTAAACGCAAATCAAGCCAGAATCTCCCTTTGGGGAAAACCGATTGGCACAGATGACGTGAAAAGAGGAGAATGGTGAGGTTTTAAGTTTCACTTAATAATTGAAAAAAAAAAGAGAGAGAAAAGAAAAACAACCAGTTCTGGGGATTTACGCTGCGGATCCTATTATATAACAATATGCCCTTCTCTTACCTGCACGTTGTGTATTAAAAAGGGTGGGTATTATAATGTAAAGAGGTTGAAACAGAACCTCAATCAGGGTTCTAGTTTCTGAAACAGAAAGGAATTGAAGCCAACAAGCTTAAAGGATACCCTGCCAAGGAAAGGATTTATGTGCCGATAAGATCAGTGAAAAAGACAGCAAGTCCTTGCCCCGCCAATGGCTGTTGTTTCATTGACTCAACGGTCTGTTTATTTTAATGAGGAGAAGGTAGGTAGGAAGTTTTGCTAATTTCTTAAGCAATCTGTACCTGGCAAAAAAGTACCTAGCTAAACTGTAGGTTCAAGTCTTTTTTGGGGAAAGAAACAAAACCTTTTTGATACTAACTATAAAATTTAAGTGATGAAATAGCAGCAGCAAAGGCTACACGTTCACCCTCACCTTTGTGATCCTACATCCCATGCATTTGTGTAGAAGGTAAAGAAGAGGCAGCTGGGGTGATAGGTGCAAATGGTTCGGCACACCATAGCGTCTGGAGCGGTCACCCTGGCAACGTCCACGTCTGGAAACGCACGATGCTGGAAGATGTTCATGTGGCAACCTGTGAACTCAGAGGGCAGATGCTGCTCAGTCGGTGGCATGGCGCCCCGTTTGCTAAGGGGCTGCCATCATTGTTAAGGAAATTATTAGCACTTCATAGCAGTAAACATCTAAGTGAACAAATGGATGTTAAAATATCCCCAAACTTGTTGTTTGCCATTTGGAAGAAGGCAAGATTGGCCTAACCTTGCAGGAAGACAAATTCCTCTGTCCACCGTATGCTCCTAGCCCCATCTTCCACCAATCTAAAACACTTAGGTTACCTTAGCATCTATTCGTGTTTTCTTTAAATATCCTGAACCTGAACCCCAGGCCTTAGGACCTTGAGGTTTTTGAGCTATAATTTCCTGAATATAATGAATTTTTTAAATAAAGGGAGTTGAACAAACTTTATTGGATAACTAACAAATATGCCATGTGAACATGGAGATTGGAACAAGAGAAAATCCATTTTCATTATCCTTATGTAATCATATTCCTTGATTTCATTTGTATTTGTGTTTAACTACATTCCCAAGTAAGTCTTAGCTGACCTGTCGGGCAGTGTCCTGGAAATGCCAATCGTAAGGCTTTCCTTCACTTGCCTGACTCAGCTTGCCCACTACTAATAACTTTTCCTTGGGAACATTCCCCCCCCCCCACACACACACACACCAGGGGCAAGTAATATTGCAGCTGCTTGAGGCAGCAATAACAGCTAGGTCAAACAACAAGCTGATGGAAAAACTTAAAAGGAAAACCTGGGGAATGAGAATGAATCCAACCACTAAACTAACCAAAAAGAGATAATCAGAGGCTACACTCAACAAAAAAGAGACACTTTAGAGAATTCATTCAGGAAAGGCACGAAACAAACAAACAGCAACAACCACAATCAGCAAAAGTAACAACAAATCCTGGGGAAAGAAATAATCTGATTTTCAGAATTGTCACATTATAATATTCAAAATGTCTATTTAAAAAAAAAAAACTTACAAGGCATCCAAAGAAACAAAAAAGTAAGGCCCATACACAAGAAAAAAAAAGAACTCAATAGAAACTGTGCCTGAGAAAGCCAAGATTTTGGATTTTTTGCACTCAGGTTTTAAATTAGTTATTTTTTAAATGATCAATAACCTAAAGAAAACTATGTCTAAAGAACTAAAAGAAAGTATGAGAAGAGTCTCATCCAGTTGAAACACAAATAATTACAAATTATTATAAGAAAAGAGCAAATAGAAATTCTGGATTTGAAAATTTCAATAACTGAAATGAAAATTTCACTAGAGGGGTTCTGCAGCAACTATAAGCTGACAGAAGAAATAAAAAAGATCAATTCAAATTATCCAGTCTGAGGAACAGAAAGAAAAAAGGAATGAAGGAAAGAGAACAGCACCTCAGACACCTGTGGGACATCATCAAGTATACCAACATACATACAGTGGAGGCATATAGGACAGCGTCGAGAATACCAAAATGTAAACAATGAAGACGTATGGGGCACCATCAAGTGTATTAACATATACAAAGGAGACATGTGAGTCACCATAAAGTATACCACCTAATACACAATGGAGAAATATAGGACATCATCAAATGTACCAACCTATACAATGGAGAAATGTAGGGGCACCATCAAGTATACTGACATATATACAATGGAGACAGGTGGGTCACCATCAACTATACCAACATACACACAATAGAGATATGTGGGGTACTTACAAGTGTACTAACATATACAATAGAGACAAGTGGGTCACCATCAAGTGTACCAACATATACACAACAGAGACATGTAGGACATCCAAAGTGTACCAACCTATACAATGGAGATTGGTGGGTCACATCAAGTATACCAATATACCCACAATGGAGATATGTGGGGTACCTACAAGTGTACCAACATATACAATGGAGACATGTGAGGCACTATCAAGTGTGCCAACATACACACAATTGAGACATGTAGGGTACCATCAGATTAACCAACAAATACACAGTGGAGACAAGGAGGACACCATCAAGTGTACCAACCTATACAATGGAGAATGGTAGGGCACATCAACAGTACCAACATGTATACAATGGAAACATGTAGGGTACCATAAAATGTACCAATATATAAACAGTGGAAACATGTAGGACACCATCAAGTGCACAAACATATACAACGGAAACATGTGGGGCACCATCAAGTTTACCCACATATATAAAATGGAGACAGGAGGGGCAGCATCAAGTATACCAACATATACAAATGGAGACACGTGGGACACCATAAAGTGTACCAACATATACAATGGAGACATGTAGAATACCATCAATTGTACCGCCATACACACAATGGAGACATTTTGGACACCATCAAGTATACCAACAGATACAATGGAGACATGAGGGGCATCATCAAGTATACCGACATATATACAATGGAGACATGTGGGACACTATCAAGTATACCAACATATACAATGGAGAAATGAGGGTCACCAACTAGTATACCAACATATCCACAATGGAGACATATAGGATATCCAAAGTATACCAAACTATATAATGGAGACATGTGGGGCACCATCAAGTATAGTGACATGTATACATGGAGACATATGGGGCACCATCAAGTATACCAACATATGCACAAAGGAGACATGTGGGGCAACATCAATTGTACCAACCTATACAATGGAGACATGTGAGGCATCATCAAGTTTATGAACGTAGACACAATGAAGACTTGTGGGGCACCATCAAGTGTACCAATATATACATGTAGAGACATGTGGGCCACCATCGAGTGTAGCAACATAGGCACAATGGAGACATGTGGGGCACCATCAAGTGTACCAACATATATACAATGGAGATGTGGTGCACCATCACGTATACCTACATATGTACAATGCAGACATGAGACACCATCAAGTATATATACATACACAATGGAGACATGTGGGGCACCATCAAGTATATCAACATACACAAGGGAGACATTTAGGGCACCATCAAGTGTACCAACACACACACAATGGAGAGATGTGGGACACTATCAAGTATACCAACAGATACAATGGAGACATATGGGACACCGTCAAGTATACCGACATATATACAATTGAGAAATCTGGGGCACAGTCAGGTATACCAAAATATGCACAATGGAGACATGTGTGGCACCATCAAGGATACCAACATATACACAATGGAGATTGTGGGGCATCAACAAGTATACCAACGTACACAATGGAGACATGTGGGGCACCATTGAGTGTACCAACATATAGAATGGAGACATGTAGGGCACCATCAAGTATAACATACACACAATGGAGTCTTGTGGGGCACCATTGTATATGCCAACATATACAAATGGTGACTGTGGGGCACCATCGAATATATCAACATACTCAATGGAAGTCACAGCAGGAGAGGGTAGCAAGAAAAGGGGATAATGGGCATTTGAAGAAATAATGGCCAAGTTGTCCAACATTTAATGAAAATCATTAACCTGCACATTCAAGAAGCTTAACAATCACCATATAGGATAAATTCAAAGAGATTCACACCCAGACACATCACAATTAAACTGTTGAAAGACAAAGAGAGAACCTTCAAGTAGCAAGAGAGAAATGAATTGTCACATGCAAAAGAACCCCGATAAGAATAACAGCTGATTTTTCATCCGAAACTTTGGAGTAGTTTCAAAATAGTAAAAGAAAAAGACTGTCAAACAAGAATTCTATAGCCAGCAAATGTAGCTTACAGTTTACAGTTAACGGTAATATTGTAATATTCTTGCGTCACTGGCAGAGAAGGTACTATATCAATGCTAAGTGTCAACAATAGGGGGATATAAGGGAATATGGGATTTTTCCTTTCATAGTTGTTGAAAGCATTCTAGAAATGACAGCACAACTCTGTGATGAAACTGAGAGACACTGAGTATATTCTTTGGATGGACTGTACAAGACAGGAGACTGTATAATACAGAGAACCATGTGGTGGATGATGGACTGTGGTTAACAATACAAATATGAGAACATTGTCTCATGAACTATAACAAATGTGCAATACTAATATAGGGTGTTAATATTAGGGTGGTTTATGGAAAAATACACCAAATGTAAGCACTGGACTATAGATAGCAGTAATATTATGATGATGCTCTTTCATCATTTGTAATAAATGTGCCACAATAATGCAATTTGCTGGTAGTGGGGTGATGTATGGGAGTCCTTTATGTTATGCATGATTGATATGTAAGATCACAACTTTTCTAATTAAAATAATAATAATAATTTTAAGAACATTATGCTAAGTCATAGAAACTAGACACAAAATACTACCTATTGTATGATTCCATTTATATAACTGTAAATATAAATAAATCTATAGAGACAGAAATAGACTAGCGGTTATAGGGCTGGGGATGGATAGGTTGAGAGGTGACTGCGAAGGCAAATGGGGTTTTTCTTTTTTGAGTAATGCAAATGTTCTAAAATTGATTGTGGTGATGAATGTAGAACTCTCTGATTTTACTAAAAGCCACTGATTGTATACTTTGGATGGATGTATGGTATGTGAATATATCTCAGTAAAACTGCTTTAAAAAAGATTGAACCACTGTGAGAACTTTATTTTAAAAATGTAGGAGTTAAGACATTCCTAGAAAAACAAAAACAGAAAATTCATCACTAGCAGAACTGACCCACAAGAAATACTAAGAGCTTAAATGAAGAGAAAATCTCCCCATCCCAAGATTCTCAACAATTACACTTCAAAGCCCCCTTTGCCAAGTAAGGTAACAGAGTTACAGGTTCCAGGGGTTAGCACATGGACCGGGAGTTAGCACATGGACCGGAAGTTAGCACATGGACCAGGAGTTAGCACATGGACCAGGAGTTAGCACATGGACCAGGGGTTAGTACAAGGACCGGGAGTTAGTACGTGGACCGGGAGTTAGCACGTGGACCAGGGGTTAGCACAGGGACTGGGAGTCAGCACGTGGACCGGGAGTCAGCACGTGGACCAGGAGTCAGCACAGGGACCGGGAGTCAGCACGTGGACCGGGAGTTAGCACATGGACCGGGAGTTAGCACGTGGACCAGGGGTTGGCACATGGACCGGGAGTTAGCACGTGGACCAGGGGTTAGCACATGGACCGGGAGTTAGCACATGGACCAGGAGTTAGCACATGGACGGGGAGTTAGCACATGGAACAGGGGTTAGCACATGGACTGGGAGTCAGCACATGGACCAGGAGTTAGCACATGGACCGGGAGTTAGCACAAGGACCAGGAGTTAGC
>JAQZBX010058852.1:0-17649 GCA_029593785.1 Cabassous unicinctus | reverse complement strand
GCGCGAGCTAGCCTGCTCTCACAAGGAGGCGCTGGGAAGCGAACCCGGGGCCTCTCATATGGTAAATGGGTGCTCTATCCATTGCGCCACACCCGCTTCCTGCTGTGAGGTTGCTGCATCAGCCCACCGCACTGCTCAGGCCGTCGTGCCCTCACAAGGAGGCCTCGGGAAGGGAACCCGGGCCTCCCATATGGTAAACGGGGGCTCCATCCACTGAGCCACACCCGCTTCCCTGAATTTAAACTTACAATGCAGTCTTTTATCATAAAAATGAGGTCTATTTCAGGTGAAACAGTGCTGTAATCAACCACTTTGAATTCAGGAAAATAGGATTATCTTTATTCTGTAAGTAGTATAAATATCAAAAGCATCACAGGGTTGTAGCAGTCGCTAACAGTTTACTTCACCCTTTATTTCCTAAAATGTTTCAAAACTGGTGAAAGAATAAGGTGCATATAATGATTTAAGCAAGTTATGGTAAGAAGAGATCAACCTTCACAGCAGACCTGTGAAGTAGAAGAAGGGTATTAATTTCATCCTGACCTAAATCCAGAAGTTGGAAAGGTTGTGAGTTGCCTGATGTCCTTCAGGTAACAATAGAATTCCATTCTAAAAGGATCATAGGTGTATGAAGGTCTAGTGCTTATGACTGGATATACCTGTAAACAAAAGAACTGGGAAGTTGGCAGTCAATCCTGTTGAAGGCATATCTTTGGGTTTTGAGGATATGCTACACTGACTTGAGTTTAGAATTTTCTTTTAAGTATTCTGCAAGCCTTAACCTTCTGAACACAAGGATTGATGACTGTAATGTATTTTGGTTCCTTTTACTGAAATAAAATGTATTCATCCTCTCCTACCGTGTCCTCTAGTCAGAAGGTTGAATTGTTAGTGCCTCTTTTACTGCTAAAGTAAAATACTGAACAAAAATCGTAGACTCATACAATCACTAGTCCACTAAAGCTAGACACAAGTATCATGTCTGATAGGTAAGTACTATCCTATATTTAAAAAATGTTAATGTTTGGCAAGTGCTAATAAATCTTAGAGTCATTCTCAAAAGTTATATTATTTAGGCATGTTAAATTATAGGTTAAGAGCATGGGTGAGAGTGTTTTATATAAGCTATTAAAAATAAAACTTTATAACTCAAAATATTCATTGCCACTAGGCAATGGAGAAGAATTAAAGAAGAAAATTAAAGGGGAATCTCTGCAAAAACAATGTAGTGAAGCAGTCAGTTGATTCTTTCCTATAAACAGAAAGAATGAAAGCATAATCTAGTTTTGTGATAGTTAAGTAAAAATAAGTAAATACACGAGAGCACTTGTCTAAAGGTGTGTAACAAGTTGACTTATATTAGCTTTTCTTCGTGAATATTTTATAATAATATCTACTTCAGTGGAGTTTTGAACTTTAAATATGAAAATATGTAGCGTCATATTAGTAAATGGGAAGGACTAGTATAATGATGTCATAAGTTTATCAATTTTTTAAAAAGTCAAACTACCCTTTATTTGATTTCAAAATGAACTTAAACATCTGAGGACATTTCTTTTTCCAGGGAGAGTAGAAAATAGTAAATAAAGAAAAGCAAAACTATGAAATTTAGGGTAAATATTATCTAGCTAGGCTGTGAAATCCAATGCAAGAATTTCATATTTTCCTTTTTCTGACACACTTTCTGGCAGTTTTAAATGCCCTTAAGAGTGTCAGTGCTAGCGTTTTTAATAAAAAGATTCATTCCTATTCCGCGGAAGACTCTTCAGGACGTTCTATACTTTTCCGTCAGGTACAGTTGACTGTGAGAGGGACTGTGAGTTGAGGAAGGGTTAGGTCTGAAAGAGGGACCCTGCAGGGCAGGTTTATATGACTGGCTTTGGGGGTTATTCATCTTGTCCATGTTAAGGCTGAATTCTACCTGTTGTCTTTATTTAAGGTAGGGCTGTGGTGGGTTTGTCAGCAGTAATAATGATAAAAAAAAGTCTTTATGGAAAGAGTTCAGAGTAAAAGGGAGAGAGAGAGAGAGCAGAAAAGAAAATGTTAATGATTTCTTAAGGAAAACTTTAAAAATAAATAACCCAATAACCCCTTTACCCACCATGTAACGTACAGCTTAGAATGTACATATTTTAGCAATAACTCTAGCATGGCATGTAATAGAAACAAGATTGAAGAGTCAGTAGTCTGGGTAGTCTCCATTTTGTAAGGATGATGTTTTCATCATCTGTATCAAATAAACTAATTTACATGAAAGCACTTTGCAAACTGTAGAGCTCCCTACAAAATCATCGTCATCATCATATAGCATTTTGTCAGTCAAGTGAGCTGATCATTATGGGAATAACTGTCTGCGTGGCAGATTGTGGCATTAAACAATTTTATTAGACTAAATGAATGAGAATTGGGTGGTTTCTAAGCACTAAAAACCATAACCTATTTATGGAAACTAAGATTAAAATGTTATCTGTTTACCTTGATGGGAGGAATCTCATTTATAAATATATAATATATTGACAAACTGTGAATCAACAAAGGAAGTCTCTGTGTTAGCCCTGTCTTCATTACTCATGTAGTTAAGAGTATTGCTGCTTCTCATTTCACTATGAAGCCCAGTACCCGCAGTTGAGAAGTTCACTGCACAGACCTAAATCTTTCCTATTAGTCTTCTTTCTCCAAGAGTTTATTCCAGTATCAGGGATTCCAGGCATTTTCTACTCGGCCAATTACTAACCCTTCTTTACAGAGTGAATACATTCAAGCCTATTTTGTAAAAGCCACTTTTTGAAAAATCAAAGCCATTTATGACCATATACTTCCTCTAAGTCAAAAGGTGTTACTAAGAAGGTGGTTAAATGAGCATTTTTGCATTAGATTTATAGACAAGAGTGCATCAATACTGAAGCAACAGAAATTTGTCTGTGTTGGTGGGTGGGCTTTTTCATAAATCATCCCAATAATTTCCAAGAACTCAGCTGTTGCGAGTCCAGGGGTGAGTGCCCATGTCGGCATCTTTGCCACAGAGATGACACGTGCACTGTCAAATGAAAGGGCTCAGGCCTGGAGTGTGGCCGGGAGTGAGGGGTGAACAGAGACACGCCATTTTGCACTATTTTCATCATCTGTGAGCCAAAGCACACTATTATGCTTCAGACCCTGGTCTGCTGTGTATGTGAGGAATATTCTAGAACTTATCTCTTTTATTTCCTTTTAAGCTTTTATATGGAATTCAGAATCTCGATTGAATTATCTAATAGGTGAATTGGATCTACTATCCTCTACACTTTCTGTCCGCATTTTATGAGATAAAAGATGAATAAATTCCAGAAAAGATTTTTATATTTAAAAGTCAACTCTTGGGAACAAAATGTATTGCCTTAGTTTTTCTACAAGTGGATGTATCATCAGTTTTAGAGGGATCATTTTGGAACTACAGTTTGAGAAAAAGCTTACAGTCCCAGTTTACAAAGTAGCTCATAAAAGACCACAATCAATTCCCTTTCCATTTCAGAAAAAAAAACAAAATGACATCCTTCGGAGGATGTTTTTGAAGATGTTCCTTATGGAACATTTGAACTTAAGATGCTTTTGCTCAAATGTGATTTCTTTTTAAAGATTTATTTTATTTATTTATTTCTCCCCACTCCCTCATTGTTTTGCACTTGCTGTCTGTTTTTCTTCCTTGTTTCTTTAGGAGATACCGGGAACCAAACCCAGGACCTCCGATGTGGGAGGGAGGTGCCTAATTGCTTGAGCCACCTCCATTCCCTGCTTTGTTGTGTCTCTCATTATGTTTTTCTTCATGTGTCTCCTGTTGCATCATTTTGTTGTATCGGCTTGCCGTATCTGTCCATTGAGCCAGCTCGCTGTCTTCTTTAGGAGGCACTGGGAACCAAACTAGGGACCTACCATGTGATAGGTGGGAAAATTGCTTGAGCCACATCCGCTTCCCATGATTTTTTTAAAAATTCTTATTTCTCAGCTAAGGGAAAACCTCTAAAGATACTCATTCCTCCCTCAAGCACACATTCAGTCACTTCAACAAATGTCATGTCCCCACTGTGTGCCAGGAGCCACACCTTGTGGGAAGGAGCCCATTGCCCTTGCCGTAGCCCAGCATTCCTGTTCTCCCTCTGATTTGCAGCAGCATCCTCATCCTCCACTTTCAGCTTGCCCTTCTCAACTCTGACAGTTTTCTTTAGTCTGGAAAAAATATATATATGAATTTGTTTTGCCCTTTGTTTTTCTGTTTTGAGGAAGGCTTAGAAATTTAGGTGAGCTTCTGAAGCACTTAGTTGAAAGGGTAGAGTGGAGAGAAGTGAGCGGCACTATTTGGTCATTTCATCGTTGGCAGGAAAAATAAAGTACTGGCAGGACAGTTCCACACGCCAGAATGGCTGGGCTAACCTTCCCTGCCTCTGGTTCTCAATCAGGTTCTTCCTAATTTGTAAGACAGACATGGTATCTTAGAGCTAGAACAACCATCAAAGACCATCCATTCCTTCTTCCTCATTTCTGAGGTGCAAAATCTTACCTGCCCAAGGAATCCAGGAAATTTCCTGCTCTGTATTCATATTCTAAAGCTGCTTTTTTATTGTACCCTGTTATCTTCCATCATCGTTTTTGCTAAAACAAATACCCATACAGTGGGTTGGCTTGAACGATGGAAATTCATTCTTATATCCCTGTACATCCTGTTACAGTACTTGGGAGAGGTCCTTTGCCTGTTGCCCTAGCATTAATTGAAAGTGGAATGAAATATGGAGATGCAGTAATGTTTATAAGACAAACATGGCATGGAGCTTGTAAAAACAAGTGACTTTTGTATTTGGAGAAATATTGTCCTAAAGTGCAGCTACACTTTGAAGACTCCATGGTGAGAGAAACAACTGTTGCAGTCAATAAAACTGGATTGCCAGATGCTCCTTCCTTGGAAGTGGACCTTGGGACAGGACCTGATTTATGCTACACGTGATTTAGCAACATGTAGGCCTGGTGAATGATCAGTCTAATGACTCTTCCATAGGAGGATCGAAAAGCAGTTTTACCAGGCCTCAAGCTTGACAGAATTGTAACTTGTGTTTGGATTATGAGTAACCTATTTTGTACACTTAGCAAAAGATTCTTGCTGTTCAGCATTGAAAATGTGTGTGTCATTGTTATCAATTGACCTTTCATACTGAGTTATGTCTTCTTCAGATCTATTCTGAAGTTAGAATCTTGTCAATATGTAAGAAATGCAGAGAGATTGGATGCCAAAACACCTACCACAATAATTGTGTGTTTTTAGTATCAACAGAAGTAAAATCCCAGGAATTACGGACAATACTCTAGACCCTATGTCATTTTCCTTCAGTCATTCCAAATATTCAAAGTGGGGCTTATATGGTTATTTGTCTGCTATTTAATGTTTCCATCTCCCCCATTCATATGGTATATGTCAAGGTTGTAGAACTATTGATTCTGTTAGGTTTTTACCAAGTCTTACTTAGGTGATTATTTAATGTCTTTCTGTACAGCTCATTTTGTGCTATTATACAAATCTCCATTTTTGAAAATCATGTCTCTTGTTGAAAAGTTGATGTAAAATCCACATTGTACTCAAGCACCACATGACTTTAATGTTTCCATACAAGAAAGTCTGTCCATTAATTTAATGTTTGCAATTTAGGGTGCAACTTAAGAGAGAAGACCTGAAAAAAACAAATGAATGGAAGGGAACTATTAAATATTTTTAGCAAAATATTGCCTTTAAAATGTGCAGAATATAGGTAATATACTCTCTAATTTTGTAATTGTTTTAAAAACTAGACATGCTTTTTATTGTAACTATAATTCTTAATCCTAAAATTCTAAGAATCTTGGTTTTTTTCCCCATGTCTATCAGAAGTTGACCCACTCTTTTTGTTTGAATTGTGAATTTTTTCCTTCCCTTCCCAGTCGCTCTTGCAAAGCAAAAAAAAGTGGATTTTTGTTAAAGGATTGAGAAGCCATCTAATATTATATAGACCTTTTGAACTGTGCAACTTAATTTCAGATACTTGATAATTTTTTTTTTTTTAATGTAATTGATAATATGGTGATGTGTTAGTTCAACCAGAAATGTATACTGTCTGGAATGTGTGATTATAGTTCTTTGTGAGAAATAGTTTGTCCACATTCACCAGCTTATAGAAAGTTAGTGTAAGAGAAAAAGGAAAAAGGAAAGTTAAAGAGTAATCACTAAATACATGCAAATAGAATATATACTTTCTAAAACATATGATGGAAACTGTTGAACTTTAAAACTCAATCCAAAAGGAAGCAGTAAAACAGGGCAAAAGTAAGATGGTAGTAATTCCAAATATATTAGTAATCACAAATTGTAAACAGACTAAAGTTTCTTCTTAGAGGACAGAGATTGTTTAATTAGATACAAATTAAGCCCACTATAATGTTAATGAAAGAGCTTATGAAAGAGACACCTTAAAATTATAGATAGGGAACATTTATTTATTTATTTTCAATTTTTTTTATTTTTAAAGAAGCTTTAGATTACATGAATGTGTAAAATAAGGGATTCCCATATGCCCCACTCCCTCCCCTTCCCATACTTTCTCACATTAACAACATCCTTCATTAGTGTAGAACATTTGTTCCAATTGAAGCAATGCTACTAACCATGGACTACAGTTTACATTATAGTTTACTCTCTGTCCCACACAATTTTGTAAGTTATTACAAAATATACAGTGGCCTGTATCTGTCATTGCAGTGTCATGCAGCACAAAGCCAGTGTTCCGAAAATGCCCCTATATTACACCTCTCCCATCCCCCAGAACCTCTGGTGGCCACTGCCTTTACATCAATGATAAGAGTTCTTCCATTGCTAGAATAATAATAAGTCTATGGTAGAATAAGAATAAGTCTACTTTAGTCCATTGTTCATTCCCCAGTTTTGAGGATTTTGGCATGGTGATGCCCACTCTGCTTCTAATTGACAGGGGTCTTAAATCCCATGGAGCAGATGGATGGAACTATCTTGCTTGGAGTTGCAGACACTCTGGGTTCCTTGGGATGGGCGTTGTCCATTATCATCTCCTTGTTAGTGTCCTGGGTGAGTCCAGTGAACTGGAGAGTAGGTATTACAACTGTGCTGAAATTCAGGGCTCAACTGGCACATGGACGGACCAAAGATTTAAGTCTCTGGGACATATATGTAACAAGTATCATGCTAATTATACGTTCAAATAAAAGGGGCAGAAGAGCCATGTGTAGAGGACCTATAAATGAGTCTAAGTCTGTTACACTGGGGAACATAAATTCCAAAGTCAGGCCCACTGACAGGATGCTGAATTCCTGAGCTATCTGTCCTGCTTATAATTTCTGGATATCTCTAGGGCCCTCAGGAGCCCTGCTATTTGAGGCACTGTTTACTGTGGCAGTCAGTGAGATCCTGCTGAGACTTGCATAAGCGTAACCTCTGGAATGACCTCCCAACTCGCTTTGAAATCTCTTAGGCATAAAAACTCATTTGTATTTACCATTTCCCCCTTTCGGTCAAGGTCTTTTTCCAGATGCATTGCTAGTTGGTGCTTGATAATAATCTGATAGGGAACATTTAAAGTGAGAGAGTGACAAAAGATATGCCAGGCAAATACTAAACAAAAGAAGGCTGAGGTTATTAAATTAATACAAGAAAAAATGAACTTTAACCCAGAAAGCTTTGTTAGAGATAAAGAAGGTTACTGCATAAGGATTGAAGACTTAATTCTCCAGGTAGAGATTACAGTGCTAGACTCCATTTGATTACCCAACTCTAGACTATCTAAAACAAAAATTGGTAGAATTACAAAATCTGCCATCATGATAGGAGATTTTTAAAACAACAACAATCAATCTCACATTCTGATACGATGCATTATGTTTCAAATAAAATGTCCAATTACGATGTATTCCCAAGAATACCTGTGCTCCCAAGAGTGTCATGTCTCAAACAATTTAGATGGACACTGCCTTAGTTTGCCACAGGACTGGTGATGTAAGATACCAGAAATGGGTTGGCTTTTATAATGGGGATTTTATTTAGGGTAAAAGGTTACAGTTCCAAGTCCGTGAAATGTCCAAATAAAAGCGCCATCCAAGATGCTTTCTCACCAAAGTCAGCTACTGTTGATTCTGAGGTCCTGCCAAATGGTGAAGATGGCAGCCAATCTCTGCCAAGGTCCCTGCCTTCCCCTCCAGAATCTACCATCTCCCAGAGCTCAGCTGTGGGCAACCAGGCATAGGACTTGTTTCCTACTGGGCCTCTTCTCTCAGTCTCAGCTACTCCGCTTTCTTCCTGAGTTCAGCTGTGGGCTATCAGGCATGTGGCTCCTCTCTTCAGCCTTGAGCTACTTTTGGGCCCAACCTCTCTGGGGCCTCTTTCCATGCCACTGTGCTCTACTGTTTCCAGACTCGGGGACTTCTCTCAGCCCCCAGAGCATCTCTGTTTTCCTGCAGTCCTCTCTCTCACATGGCAGGATCAATATGATGGCTTCCTTTCTCCTGTGTCTCTCTCTTTCTGTATCTCCATTTATATCAGACCCAGCAAGAGGGCGGAGACTCAACCTGAATCACATCTCACCAACTAGTCCAATCAAAGGGGTCTCACACCCCCAGGAATGGATTAGTTCAAAAACACATTTTTTTTTTCTTTTTGGGCTTCATAAAAGAACTTCAAACTGTCACAGACACAAAAAGTAGTTCTAGTGGTGATGAAGGCTCCGATGTTGAAAATGCATATGGAGAGTTTGAATAAAATTGTTTCTTAAAATGTAAGTAAGGAAATAGCAAAATTGCTAAATTAATACTTTCTGTAATAATTCAAATATCGTTTATCAACTGAATATCACAAATAAGCATCTGATTATTTCATCAACATTACTAAAGTTCAGTCAATTTGGGGGGATGAGATTACCTTATATTAGTGAATTCTTCATATTTAGGTATATACATTAAATCTAAATGTTATCAACAATATATGGCAAAAAAGGTACAACTATAAATACTTATAATTCTTCAAAATAGTGAAACCATGCTTCAAGTGTATGATTCATGGCTTGTTGGAGCCGGAGAGACTGAGAACAAAATGTGGTTCATCACCCTTGTTCTATAGATGAGAAAACTAAGAGCAATAATTGTGACAGAGTCAGGCCTTTGTTCAGAGCGAGTCCCAGACTGGCACTGTTGTTCACTTTTATTAAAGCTATATACAATTTATCTAACTGCACTGTTCAATCAGGACTATATATAAACTGGACATTCAATACAAGTGTAATTTTTTACTGAAGTCTACCTATCTTAAACTTTGACTTATTTAAAACTAATGAAAACTTCTTATTTATAATAATGAGAAAGGCTAGGGAGAAGGAGTGAGACATTTAAAGCATACCCCCTGACAGGTGCAACTCTTTTTGCCCGCTGCTGAGGATCACTGCAACATCTTATTGCAGAAACTCTGGAATTAGTGGTGACAGCCTTTAGAAATGGCCTGTATGAGATAAGGCATGGCATATGCAAACCAGTTCAGAGTCCAGTAGTTTTAGATGGGTTTTAAGCCTGCTGACTGAGCAAGTCACGGCCTTCTCTGACTTATACTTGGCTTCCACTGCTATTGAATGGGAACAGAAAAAGTTAACCTGTCAGACTATAACGAAATAGGAAAGCTAAAGTGTGTCAAGTGCCTAAGAAAGTGCCTGACACATGTTCAACTCTCCATAAGTGGTAGCTATTATTAGAAATACTATTATTATTGTTATAATTATCCAAACTTAATGGCACTGAGCAGTGAAATAGGAAATTCCTTAACAAGCAGTGCTGGTCTGTGACTCGTTTAAAAACTTACTCACATGGACGACTTTACTTCTGTGCTTATTTTTAATAGTCTTGAGACTTATTTTCTTTTGATGGTTGTTTCAAAGGTCATCTTGGATTGATTCAGTCCCATATGTTTTAGGCATATCCCTGTTGCTAACATGTATATTGATTGTTAATAGTTGGCAGGGTACTTATTCCAAAAATTATATATTCAATGCAAGAAATTGTAGATTCTTAGGTAAATAACTTTAATAACTAGAGAATTTAATAGCAATTTTATTTTAATTCTTCTACTTTGGACTAATTTTCTTATAAATGTATCCAGATGTATATGCAGTACATAGAGTCTATGAACAAATTCTGGCAACTATTTGACAAATTGTCTCAAAATTTCCTATCTCTGGGCCTGGTTCTCTCCATCCTGAAAAGTATCAACCCTTTGCTTACAGTGGAAATATTTTAAACCAATGATGCCAGGATATCAAAAGTAAAAGCCACTTTGGAGTAACAGGTCCTCTAGGAATCAGCGTCAATTCTCTTTCTGTTTATTTTCAGCAGTAATTTAAGTGGTTTTCCTAACCAGGAATAAATAGAAGTTTAGTAAAAATAGAGAGCCTCGAATTATTTAGGGGATTTTCTTTCTTGGTCTGATTTCTCTCTTTTTTGCTTGTATTTTCAGGCTCAGCTATGTGAATCATGCAGAGGATCTGGCCTCCAAGCTCCTACAATGTTCCCCAAAGAACAGACTCTCAGCACAGGCAGCTTTGAGCCACGAGTATTTCAGTGACCTGCCCCCGCGGCTATGGGAACTGACTGATAGTGAGTATGACAGATTTGCAGTATCCAATCAAAGCAAGGGCATAACTTTAACCTCATTATGTAACATATATGTAGAGAGAGTCACATGTTTACATGCACAGGTAAGAGTATGTACGTTTGTATATGCTTTATATGCACACACACGGAGGGAGAGGCAGGAGACGGTGTATATATTTAGCAGAATCCTGCTATTCAATTGCCAGCTTACTCCACGCAGGAAGAAAATGGATTCCTTTTTTGCTATCTCCTCTCTGCAGTCTGCAGCTGTGTGTCTTTGTATTTGATTACGTGTGTGTCCAAAAAATTGATCTGAGCAGTCATAAAGGAAAAGAAAATATGATTTACATATTTAGTGCTTTATGCATACAGTACTTTTTAGCTGGCTGCAGTACACAGAGGAAAAATTTTTCATTTCTGACTGATTCTCAGAGACCATCTTGGTTATAACAATAATCTTGCAAAGGGCTGCAATGCAGTGAGGTGAGGAACAGAGTTGGCAATTGGCTACTGCACTGAACTGACGTGTAAGAACTGAAGACATGTAATTCATTTTAATTACAAATGCTCTTGGTGTTCACACAAAAAGCTCTTCTCTGGATTTTTTAAAACAAAACACATTCCTGGGTGGGTTTTTGTTTTGTTTTTATAAAAGTGTTCATATTTACACAGCCTTTTTCAATTACATTTTAAGTATTTGAGGGAGGATTTATGGCTAGAAGGATCTCATCTTTCTTCCAAAGTGTGAAACAGAATTCTTACGAAATTTTGCAAAAGACTATTGCAGTAAGAATTTTTTGTACAATGGTGATATGTTCTTTTCAAATGCCAAAGAGAGATATTTCTTCCCATACTCTTCTGATTGCCTTAAAAATTAATATGCTCTCTATATGTGCATAAATATATATAATATTTTTGCTAAACCTCAGGTGTACATAATTTACAATGTATATATATATAAAGTTATTTCTTTAGTCCCTTGGAGTTAACACTTTTTTTTTTTTAAGATTTTATTTATTTATTTATCACACACCCCCTGCCTCCACTGTTTTGCACTTGCTGTCTGCCGATCCTGGGGCCTTCCAGAGTGGGAGAGAGGCGCTCAATCTCTTGTGCCACCTCAGCTCCCTGGTCTGCTGTGTCTCTTATTGTCTGTCCTCTGTGTCTCTTTGTGTTGCATCATCTTGCTGCGCCAGCTCTCCACGTGGGCCAGCTCTCCGCTTGGCCCAGTTCGCCACGCAGGCCAGCTTGCCTTTCACCAGGAGGTCCCGGGGATCGAACCCCAGACCTCCTATATGGTAGACAGGAGCCCTATCACTTGAGCCACATCTGTTTCCCGACACTTTTTTTCCTCATTGCAATATTGCAATTCTCCTTGACATTAACTCTTAATTTTGTAACTAAATCCCAAATAACAACTCCTTTTGGGTGTTCCCACCCTATATCTTTTTTGATTTTACATATTTAATTCTAATTACTTTTTGACCCTAAATTGACTACAGACGTATTAATCTACTACTCCCTGTGCTTAGCAAATCCTCTTTAGCATTTCATATATTCTTAGCCCATAGTTTACTCTCTATTCGATATTACCTGCCTCCCAAAAGTCTACATACTGACCATTAAAACTGCTATCCCCAATTAAAAAAATAAATAAAGATGAAATCTCTTTTGGAAAAATGATGAATTGGTTACATGTCTTATTATACTGAAATAAATAATACAGATAGACTCAATTTGTGGCTCATCAAATTCAAACACATGGTTTGTTTTCCATTGAATGTAACTTTTAACTATCTCTCACTCCTCCTTGGTGACATCTCAATCCCACCTGACTGTGATTGAGTTTAAGCCAGGATGTTGATGGTCTATAAATTCTGAATTCTGTAGTACTTTTCTGTTAATATGGACTTATTACCCACTTGCCACTTAGTTTATCAGCCAGTGGTTAAATTCAGTTTCTATCAGTGAGTAAATGCCTACACATTATCACTCGGCAGCAGGCTGCCAACAGACACAGCCTTGTCCCCATCATTAACAAGCACAATGTATGCAGAACACCAGAGGGGAATTAAAACCACAAAAAATACCTCAGGGTGGTATTTTTAATATGAGAATTTAATTTGTAATTTCACAGATTAAGAATTTTGGCTGCATTAATCCCTTTATCAGTGCACAGCAGGCTATTTGCAGAAGCATAACCATAAGGCGATATTCATTGGCAGAAACACGTCTTTGCATAACGTTAAACATCAGGAGCAGTGAAACCTTTTGAAGGGGGGCAGAATAAAGATGAAAAATCTTTCTATTTTTAAAGCACGATTCTGCTAAATGCTTCCGGTAACAATTTTGAGTTACAGAAATGCTATTTCTGTGTCTCGTAGATAATCATTATGAAGCATAAATCCAGTCGTGAAAAAGGACAATCCCAGTATTAAATACTACAGTAATTTCCATTTAGAACAATGTGGCTGTACTTGTAAACATTTACAAAACAAAGAATTCCCAGACTTTGGAGACTTGGAGAAAACTAGTTCTGTTAAGTGAAATGACTGGTCTTGGTGACAGTCATCTAGGTAAATATTCTGCAGAATATTAGTGTATTACTGTTATGCAGACTGTTAGTGTAGAGTCTTGTAAAAGTTCACCAGTTAGCAAAAGGCAGCAGCACAATGCTCTCAGGTGCTTTGTTTCCAAGGAGCTGTGAAAGGAGGTGCACCTGGGAAGAAGTGGTGCAGAACCAATAAATGGATTTGTCTTAGCAACCCAGCCATGGTTTAGATTAATCGATTCCAGGTACCTCACAATTTTAAAGATGGCTCAAAGCGCTTTTTGAAGAATGTTCACAAAGAAGGAAAACACTTAGGCAAGCAGGAAGGAAAGCCAAGTTTAAAAGGAGAAGATTGGGGCCAAAAATCAGGTAAAAGTGGGCTTGAGCCTGCTCAGCCTATGTTACTATATCAGACCCTGCAGAGAAGTACATCAGGTGTTGTCAAAGTCTTGGTACTTGCAGTCCTTCCTCGAGTAGTATAAAAGTCAGTTATATGCTTATGCCAGACTTTTATGTGCTTTGGAAGAACACCTAACAATTTAAACTCTTTTTTTATTGTACTTTCCCTTAAAGCCTGCTCGTTTGACATAATACTGAAATTTAGAAGTAATACATTAGTGTGCCATCAAAGCAGGAGTTTTATAAATGCATCAAGCAAGAATAAGGGTAGAGCTACCTGGGGATCTAGCAGTTAAAGCTGGCTGGTGGCTCCCTGTCATTCTGTCTCTCCTGAAACGCCAGCAGCTTTACCCCACTTCACGAAGATTTAATTGCAGCGAAGTAAATGAAGGGCTGATTTAGAAGGAACTCATTACTTTTCCCAAATACACCATAGGACATTCTCCTGTGTATACTAGCAAGTTACATAAATAATTGAAGCTGAACTACCCTTGTCAAAATAAATGAACAAAATACACTTCTTAGCACAGAGTCCTTGACTTTATTACATTGATTTGCTAATTCACAAAACTCAAATCTACAGTGAAAGAAGGCCAACAAATTGTTATGGTGTAAAGAGCGCTGAACTGGGAATCAGGACCACCTGGATTCCAGCTGCAGCTCTGCTAACAGCTGGGTAACTTCAGACAAGTCCCTTGGTCTGTCTGGGCTTCACATTTCTCTTCCAGAGAATAAGAGAGATGGGCATAGCAATCCCTGAGGGCCTTCCCAGTGCTAAGGTTTGTAGGTTTGCCTACATATCTATGTATTTTCTTTATATTCCTACATATTATCATAAAAACAACATTATGCCATTAATATACCTCAATGACATCTTTAAAAAAATAAAACAAAGCACCCTTATTTCGAACATATTTGCTGCTTCCAATTCCTAGCCACCTCTTCTCTCCTGAATCCTTTCCAACCAGGCTCTTGCTCCCACTCCTCCAGACCTGCTGTTAGGAAACTCCCCAGTGACCTTCATGCTGTTCTAGCCATCAGTCTTTTCCAAGCTCTCATCTTGCTCCATCAGCAGAATTCAACACAGTTGACCACCACTTCCTCCGTGTGACACTTCCTTCACTTAGTTTCTAGGACACCAACCTCTTGTGTGTGGTTTTCCTTTTGCCTCCCTAGACTCTCCTTTTCAGTCTCCTTCACTGATTTTTCCCCATCTGCCAGACCTCTCACTACTGGAGTGCCCCAGGGCTTAATCCTCAGATCTTTCTATCTGCATACATCCCTGAAAGCCTAAATGATCTCATCCAATCTCAGGATTTCAATATCATCAATACTCTGACAGCATCCAAATTTAAATCTCCAGCCTATCATCCCTGACTCCAGACTTGCATACCCAACTGACTGCTCACCACCTCCGTCTGGCAGTCTGGTAGGCATCACAAACTTAATATTACCAAACCTGAACTCCTGCTCTTTCTCCCCAGACTTGTCCCTTCCGAAGTCTTCCCCTTGTCAATAAAGAGCAATGTCATTTTTCCAGTTGATGAAATCAGAAACTTTGGAGTTATCCTTGACACCTCCTCTTTTGCCAGATTCCGTATCCAGTTCTTTTACAGTCTCCGTTAGTACTACCTTCAAAATACATCCAGAATTGCACCAGTTCTTACCACCTCCGCTGCTATCACCTTGTCCCACGTTGCTCACCATCTTCTTTCACCTGCATTTTTACAGTAGCTTCCTAACTGGTTTGCCTGCTTCTGTTCTTGCCTCCTTAGAGTCAGCTCTTACTGTTTCCTCTTTCTACATTGTGCACTTGCCCATTCTCCTTAGAGTCAGCTCTTACTGTTTCCTCTTTCTACATTGTGCACTTGCCCATTCTCTAGATATATACCTGGGTTGTCCCATCACCTCCTTGATAAGCTAAAGATAGCTTATCAAAGAAGTCTTCACTGACCTACTGCCACCCCAACTTCTAGTTCCTCTACCCTGCTTGCTTTTTCTATATCACAATTATTACTACTTGATGTTATATTTATATTTGGTTGGTTGTTTAATGTCTGTCTCCCCCAACTAGAATCAACAAGGACGGAGGTATCTTTTCATTCTGTTCTGTTCACTTTACCATTCTGCAATAGCTGGAGCAGTGTGGGGCTCAATAAATATTTCTCCAATGAGTGGATGAAAAAATGGCGTGTTAAAATGGCAAAACAAATATGATGTTTCCAAACCCAAGCTAGTTCTGCATCAGAGAAATGTGAGTGATCCACTGAGCTGTGATTCTGTGGGGAAGGCAGACTGTTCTGTCGTCAGTGTGTAAGGAGCATGTGTGGCAGTGACCACCGACCATGTGGCACTTCAAAGACCAACACATATCATAATGTTTGATGTGCCAGGCATCCAAAATTGCATCTCAATCCCCATTTTTTAAAAGAAAAGCCTTTAAGTACATCTATAAATGTGCAAATGAAAACTTTTCATTTTGTTCACAGTGTCTTCTATTTTTACTGTCCCAAATGTACGATTGCAACCAGAAGCTGGAGAAAGCATGCGGGCCTTTGGAAAAAACAATAGTTATGGCAAAAGTCTATCAAATAGCAAGCACTGACAAGCACAAAATTCTCAAGAGAGTGCAGGTAAGATGACCTACTTTCCTTGGAAAGTAATTTGGGTGGATATTGAATAGCTCTTTTAAATGAAATATTTCAGATCGATATTTTCCCCCAAGGTATCTTATGAGTTTCTTATATTGATTATGGCATTCATCATATTTTCTACTGAGGCAGAGTGGAGTCAGTCATTCCCATACTCTCAGGCGCATTCCAGATTCTACCCAAAATTGTATTTTATCTTTATAATTGATGTCATCATAAGCAAGTCATTTTAGTCATAGCAAATTATTTTAACTACTGACAATTTCTTCTTTGAAGTTAGAAAAAGATCACCATCGGGCTGTATCTGAACCACAGACTTGCTTTGTTTGACCCACACAGTTTTTTGAATTTCTTGCTCAGGAAATCTGGAAATCCTGTAGTCACATGCCTGCCAGAAGGTTTTGTGTGTAGCTCCGTCGTGGCAGCCTCGTTAAGCGAGGATGAGAGCTCAGCTGCCATCTGGGCCGCTCCACCCATTTCTGCTTCCTTCCTAGCCCCTCATACAGAATGTATCATGATGATGCTTTTCTTATTTACTATCCTGCTGTTTGACTCTACAGTTTTGAAGAGAGAAAGCCTAATCTAAGCGTGGCAATCTGTAGGCACATCAGCCTGTCCTCGTCATCTTACATGCTTCACAGTAATATGCATAATGTGGCAATTTCTGAAAAGGCTATGTCTTTCTTTATTGCCAGATGGAAATGTCTTTTTATTTTTTTGGAAGTTTGGGCCTATGTGTATCCTTCCCTTCAATGTCACACAACTCTGAAACAAGTAGAGAACCAACTTATCTGTGGGGAAAGGCTTACGTACAGGTCCTTAAAAAGCAGTAGATACTTGTACCTTGCTCAGCAGTCACCTTGTTTTAGTCTCCTAGGCTGTTCAAGCAAGCCATGAAATGGGTCAGGTTAAACAATGGGAATTTATTGACTCATGGTTCGAGGCCAGGAAAAAGTCCAAACCAAGGTGTCATCAAAGCAATGCTTTATTCCTTGACACTGTGTTATTCTAGGGCTGGCTGCTGGCGATCGTTGGTCCTTAGCTTATCACATGGCAAGGCACATGGCGGCGTCTCCTGGTCTTTCCCTTTTCTTCTGGGTTCTGTTGATGTTCTCTCTCTCTCTCTCTCTGTCTCTCTCTGTCTGAATTTCATTCTGCTTATAAAGGACTCCAGTAATAGGATTAAGACCCTTGCTGATTGAGGTGGGCCACACCTTAACTGAAGTAACTGCATCAAAAGATCTACTTACTGTGGGTTCCCACCCACAGGAATGGATTAAACTTAAGAACCTGTTTTTCTGGTGTACGTACAGCTTCAAACCACCACATACCTCTTCATTGAACTGAGGGATATGTACGGTGTAGAAGCTCCTCTTCTTCCTGCCTCTCTTTTTT
>JAQZBX010058851.1:0-17643 GCA_029593785.1 Cabassous unicinctus | reverse complement strand
GCTATTCAGGGGCCCTCACCCTTCCAAATAAATTTGATAATTGGCTTTTCCAATTCTGCATAAAATGCCATTGGAATTTTTATTAGGATTGCATTGAATCTGTAAATCAGTTTGGGTATAATTGATATCTTAATGATACTTAGATTTTCCCCTTTGCATTGTTAATGTGGTTCATTATATTAATTGATTACAGCCTTGCATACTTGGGACAAAACCCACTTGATCATGGTGTATAATTCTTTTAATGTGCTGTTGAATTTGATTTATTGGATTTGCTAAGGATTTTTGCATTTATATTCATAAGGGAAGTTGGTCTGTAATTTTCTTTACTTGTAGTATCTTTAACTTTGGTGTAGGGTGACATTGGTCTCAGAGAATTGATTAGGTAGTGTTCCTTCCTGTTCAATTTTTTGGAAGAGTTTGAGAAAGATCCGTATTAATTCTTCTTGGAGTGATTGGTAGAATTCATCTGTGAAGCCATCTGGTCCTGGGCTTTTCTTTTTTGGGAGGTTTTTGATGACTGATTCAATCTCTTTACTTTTAATTTGTCTTCTATTTCTTCTAGAGTCAGTGTAGGTTGTTCATGTGTTTCTAGGAATTTTTCCATTTCATTTATGTTGTCTAATTTGTTGGCATACTGTTGTTCATAGTATCTTTTTATGAAACTTTTTATTTCTGTGGGGTCAGTAGTAATGCTTCCCTCTCATTTCTGATTTTATTTATTTGCATCTTCTCTCTTTTTTTCTTTGTCAATCTAGCTAAATATTACTGCTCTTTTCAAAGAAGCAACTTTTGGTTTGTTATTGCTCTCTATTTTTTTATTCTCAATTTCATATATTTCTGCTCTAATTTTTGTTATTTCTTTCCTTCTGCTTCTTATTGATTTAGTTTGCTGTTCTTATTCTAGTTTCTCCAGGTTTCTTTTTTTAATGTAAATGTTTAGGGCTGTAAATTTCCCTTTCAGCACTGCCTTTGCTGCATCCCATAAGTTTTGATATGTTGTATTCCCATTTTTATTCATCTCAAGATATTTATTTACTGGTTTGCCTTGCAATTTCTTTTTTGACGCACTGATTGTTTAAAAGAGTGCTATTTAACGTTCATATATTTGTGGATTTTCCAGTTCTCTGCTAGTTATTGATTTCCAGATTCATTCCATTATGACCAGAGAAGATGCTTTGTGTAATTTCAATCTTTTTAAATTTATTGAGATTTGTTTCGTGATCCAACATGTGGTCTATCCTACAGAATGATCCATGTGCACTTGAGAAAAATGTATATCTTGCTGTTTGGGGGTACAATGTTCTGTATATGTCTGTTAGCTCTAGTTCATTTATCATATTATTTAAATTTTCTCTTTCCTTATTGACAACCTCAGAATCTTTTTTTAACATAATGTCCAGTTAATCATAGCCAGTCAATTGAAGTTGTTGGCATCCAAGATAAAACTCATTTGCCACATCTGTCTCAGGCCAGTGTTTTTGAAACTGCAAATCATAACCAATTAATGGATAATAAATTAATTTAGTGGGCAACAACCAGTATTAGGAAGAAAAAAAGGAAAGAATGAAAAAAGGAATGAAGGAAAGGAAGGAAAGTAGGAAGGAAATAGGAAGGAAGGAAAAGAAATGGAAGATAATGAAATAAGAATAGAGAAAAGAATATATCAAATAGAGTAAGGGCAAATATTTGTGCTGCTTACTCACCACTTACCACCCCTGCTCCAAGATTAATTCATCATCGCGCTATGGACCTGGGGTATAGTCCTCTGTGTACTGTATCACCCGGGGGCTCCCTTGCCCCCTGGCTTCCAGTTCCCTCTAGGATTCCATCTAGGGTTTGACCAATGGGTAGCACTGGCAGGAGATCCCAGAGGGCAGTGACTACATCCTTTCACAAGGGTAACTTTGTTACAGGGCCCTCCTTCCATGCTCCAGCACTCACTGTATGTCAGTATCACTTGGTTCCTCCTTTGAAAAAATATATATATTTTTATTATAGAAGTTGTGAACTTACAAATCATGCACATGTAGAATTCCCACACAATACCCCTTCACCAACACACCACATCATTGTGGAACATTTGTCATAAATTATGAGATAATATCATCAGACTATTACCACTAACTATGATCCATAGCCTACATCTGGCATATTTTTTTCATACCCCCTATTATTAACACAGTACATCTTTGGCATTGATGCAAGAATATTATAGTATTGCTGTTAACTATATTCCATAGGTTACATTAATTGTATTTTTCCCATGCTTCTCCACATTCCCACTGCTGAGGCTGAAAAGCATAGTCTAGGGATGTAAATATCAATTGAAAGAAAGCTAGAGAATATTCTAGGGTCTGAATAACACAGTGAACCCAGAGGTGGATGAGAATTGTGGTTAATAGTACAAACGCCAAGTATGTCCTTCTGTGAACTAGAATGGATGTACATCACTATTGGTTCCTCTTTTTGACTCTCATATCTAGGGGATGTTAGAAATACCATAAAATTCTTTAAAACTTTTTTCAGAAACTTTTGTTTCAGTGTTATATATATACTTATATATACCTACCTACCTACATACACACACACACAAGTGTATCGGGTCACAATGTAACATGACTCCTTATTGCGGGTCATGGTGAAATGAAAGTTTTAAAGGCACTGCTCCAGATGGCCAGCATAGGGATTTGCTGTTTGTTTTCCCTTCACTTAGTGCTTTCAGAATTAATGATCATCTCTCATTCACCTTTGTAACCCCAGTGTCTAGCATGGTGTGTGACAAATAGCAGACACTCAGTAAATGAAGAAAGAAATAATTTTGTCGCATAATATAAGAAATCACCGTTTGTTATTGCTGAATTGAATTGTTCATAATGGCTAGTGATTTCTAAGCTCCTTGGACTTGGCTCATGCCAGTTAGTCCCTTGTTTGAATACAGCTGGATACTATCTTCTTATAATTTCTCATCATCTGTTCATCAAGATTAGACAAAAGCAATGCTCCAGGCCTCTATTAACCCCAAAAGGTCTCTGACCCTCGGACACTTACTCAGTTCTTGTCTTCTCTACAAGTTAGGGAGCTCTTTGATGGCAGGGCTTCATCTTTACTTTCTCTTCTATTCTCTACCACCTTGCCACTCAAAGTGGTGTCCAAAGACTGGCAGCATCTGATACCTTACTCTTAATCTCAGACCCCTCCCCAGAACTATAGGATAAGGACCTGCATTTTTAAGAAGTACTCCCAATGACTCATGTGCAAATGGAAGTGTGAGAAGCTCAGCTCCACAGCCCAGAAGTGTGGCCAGTGCTGGATGAGGACTGGGGATTCACTATACAGAGGTTGGTTTATTGGTCAGCTTTTGAGACTGGAGAAAAGAATTACCAGCAGACAGTATGGAGGATGGGACCCTTTGTAGCCTAACTTCTCTAAAGCTTTGGGAACCAGCAGCTAACTCTGGGCCTTTGTCTCTCTTACGGAGAAATGAAGAAAATGGCCAATGCTTCCCAGTGATTTCACTCTCGTTCAGTCATCCTCTTGTGGTAATAAAAATGCAGACTTTGAAAGGTCCCTGAGAGACTACCATGTGTCCCATAGTGTGGAAGCTTTTGATGGTGGCATTTGTAACCAGAGCGGAACGAGACTAGGACGAGAAGAGGCCTCAGGGATGCTTGATCACCAAACGTCATTTGGCTCCGTTTTCTCACCTGCCCAAATTCCGATGTGCAAAGGTAGCTGCCGGTGCAACGGGCAGTTTCCAAAGGACTTTACACAATTTTAAAGTGCAAATTAAATAGAGAACTAGGTAAGCTCATGAGCCGAAAACAGTTTGCTCAGCTTGTTGGGGGTCAGTGGGCCTGGTCAGCGTGCAGAACAGAAGAGGCAAAGGAGAAAGAGCTAGAATCAGAGCAGGGAGATGATCCCTGCCATGGCCTCCCTTTTCTCATTGCATGGGCACTGAAGAGAGTCTGGCGATGGCAAGGGGATGTGAATGGGTATCCACAGCAATGAAATAATGGGGGATGCATGGCATCTCTGGGACTCTATTCATATGGCCATTAAAGCAAGCTCGGACCTCTCAAGTGGGAAACTCACGCCCAGGCAGAATCTGTTACACAGCCTCTGCTTCTGCAGATAAGAGCTGGCCCTGAGAAAACATGTCTCTCTAAAATATACTCACACAGTCAGTAAATATTTACCAAGTCCCCTACCTTGTGCCAGGCACCACCAGCCAGAAAATGTAACAGAAGAAAACACTCCCTGCCTTCAAGGAGCATATCTGATCACATCAGTTCTTCTCTCACCATCCCCAGGGGCTGTTATAACTTAGAAGATGATGTCTAACTAAACTTCTGTGCTTGGTCATTCAAACTTTGGCCTCAATCTACCTTTCTAGCTATTTCTATGGCTGATCCCACCCCTGCATCCATGTCTCCTACACGTACTCAACACTTAAGCTACCTAAAGTACTTCATAATCCACCAGCTTGGTATGCTTTATTAGGTCTCATTAACCTCAAACATGTTCTTCCCCCTTTCTGAAATATCATTTTCCCTTCTTTTCTGCCTGGTGAACTCCTATTCATCCTTCAAATCCCATCTGAGAAGTTATCTTTTTTTTGTGGTCCTCTTGACTCCCTTAAACAGTGATGTTCACTCTCTCTCCTGTGCTCCTGCAGCACATAGTATGTGGTTAATTGTGCGATTCATTGTGTGGTTTACTTGCAGTGGTCACACTGGACTGTGAGCTCCTTGAGGGCAGGGTCCATGTCTTTTTCATCTTCATATCACAAGCACTTGGATCAAGGACAGAGCTGGAACCAGGACCCAAGTTTCTGAATCCATTGCTCTATTCATTTTGCCATGGTGCAAACTAGCCAGGCCTCACATGTCATCTTTAGCCCTTATCAGCTGTATTCCCCTCAGGCTGTAGCAAGCACAAGGAGAAGAGGATTTGGAATCAAAATATGATTTCTTAAACTTTCTTTCCAGCCCTCTGATTCTGAGTCTCTGAAATTTGCTTTTTATTTTATCTTTGTCATAATTAGGTCATCTTGGGAAAATGACCCAATCTTTGTAGTTTGCGTCAGTTTTTCCCTAAAGAGACACAAAGAAATTTACTTAAGATTCCTTTGTAGGGATCTTATAAATATTAGCCAAACATTGAACAAATATCAGTTGAACATCTTTCGTGTAAAACTCAGTGTGGAAAAATGATGATAAAGAACTTTCTCCCTAGTAGTTTATCATCTAATATATGGGAATAAAATATATGCCCTAAGGTCAATAATTAAAGGTACAATATGCTAATTTCTATTTTTAAAAGTACAAATGAAGAGAAGTGTGAAGTGCTGTTTACTACATCTTTTGTTATATTTTCAGAAGCAAGATATTTGAATCAGCCAAATTATGTTAAAGCATTTTGCAGTAAGATTCTGCTTAAGAACATGACATACTTTATTCACTGGAGGCCTGGGGAATCTTGAAGGAGATTGGCCACCTCCTTAAGAATACCTTAGGAGTACAAGGGTATCAGTGGAGGGTAGATGAGTCTTCAGGGGCATCAAACATTTCTCTCAGAATTGGGCAAGAAACCCAGGAATCTTGGCCACCAGAGCCTGCCATGAGCACTGAAGTAAAACAGGCTTCCCCCTGTATTCCACCATCATAGATTCTTCATTTCCCAAACTTCTTAGACTACAAAACCTTAGCCTTTACAAAGCATTTCATGGAACTTGTGTTGCTCAAAATATTTTGGGAAACACTGAAGTGAAACAAAATATTCACTATTTTAGAAATAGGACTTTAAATTACCACTTACCCCTCACTCAAGTTTGCAGAGTTCTAACCATTCAAGTATTTGAGAAGGGGGTTTGGAGACAATGGACTCTCCCCACCTCCACTTTACTGATTCTTTGGAAGAAAGAGAAAAATGGGCTCAGAAGGAGAATGAATGACTGACTGATTTGTAAATCTCAACTGTCTTGCCTGGCTTTATTATATTTGTCCTCCTTACAAATGCCAACAATGATGAAGACAGATGATGGACTAATCTTTCTGATCCAATTGCATTATTGAGATCCAGACTGATTTTCAACAATTCAAGAAAAATACACACTGCCCAGAGCTTACCTCTTAGGGAGAAAACGCTTTGTTTTCAAAGTTCTCTAAGGATTTCTCAAAAAGCTAGGATTCAAACAGTGAGTGGCAACTAGAATTCTCTGGGGACCTAGTTCTTATCTCAGTCTGTTGGTTTCTCATTTATCTGGAAGACCTAAGGTTGGAATATGCTGTACATTTGGCCCCATTAATAAAGACTAGCTTAAACATTTAACTATCTCCCCTATCTCCCGACATGTATAGAGATCCATGTATGGCCCAACGTTATTCCAAAAGGATAGAAAGATGGTCTTGCTCATGCCTGAAGATAGGTAAATATACAAGTGTATAGTCCCCTGGCTGTTTTACGCTCCTGGGTCTGCCTCTGATTCCTCTCCACATGAGAGATTGTTAGTTCCCTATAAAAATAAAACATGGTATTCTGACATTTTTTATAATATCTATAGCCACTTCCCTGAGTCATCACACATACTGCTTTTGACCTCTTTCCAATGGTCCACCCTGCTGGCCTCGTGGTCTGTCTTCCCTTTCTCAATCTTGCTTCACAGCCTGGATTGAAATGAGAATCTCAGCTCTTGAGCGTCTTTCGTTCTTGCCTTGGCCATGATCTGAATCATCTCTCTGGCTCTGCTGCTCTTCCCACTCCCACTTTCTGCACCTGCTGACTTTAAGTGGCTTCTTGATGCACCCCCTGGCCTCACCACTGTTTTCCTCAAGGGACCCTGTTGCAGGCTGGCCCCTTCCTCCACTAACACAGAGCCTGCAGTTAGCTCTCCCTGTGAGGGTTGATTGGCAAGCCGCCTGTGAAAGGTTGCACCGTCAGCCTCCTCCACCCCCACCAGCGGTGACAATGGTTATCTCCAGGTTGAATGGGGGAATACAGGAAATACTCTCCAAAGAAATCAAGCTGATCTGCCGAGAAGGGCCTACAGTTCCCAGAGTGGAAGCTGATGCCCAAGAATAGGGCCTTTCTTGTTTGGACATTGGTTGGAGAATGGATTCAAATTTCTGAGAGCAATGGTTTGAACCCAGATGTCCACAGCTCACAGTACACCCTGAAGGGAAGCCCACAGTATGCCTTGCCCAGAGCTGGCAGTCAGGATTCTCAGGAAAGAGAGACCAGAAATTGCAGAGGAAACCCATATGAGCCATCTATGTTAATCAATTGAAAATGATTTATTCTTAAGATGAATGGACAACCAAGGATCAGTTGACACTAAAGAAAAGAAGCAATATTAAAGGAAACAATAAACTACTGATGTGAAGAAGGCTATTTAATTCAGCATTTTCCTTAGCTCCCAAGAAATCACCCAAAAACAACAAAGAAAAAATTTAAAAATCCCAAAAATTACATTTTGGTTGAAAATAATAATAATAATAATAATAACATAAAAAAACTTACTATGCATTAGGTACTATTTTTAAAACTTCACACATACTAATTCATTTAACCCTGTACCACATGGTAGATAAAAGTATTATACCCATTTTATTGACGGTGATACTAAGGGAGAATAAAGTAAGTACTCTGCCTAAGGTCACACAGATAACAAATTGAAAGCTCGGACTAAAATCAAGGCAATTTGATCCAGAGTCCAGGTGTTAACCACTGATGTGGATTGAATTGTGTACCCCAGTTTGGACATGTTCTTGGTCTTGGTCTGCATTCTGGTGGGTGTGCACTATTGTAAACAAGATTTCCTCAAGATGTTATTTCATTAAGGTGTGACCCCATTGAATCAGTTGGACTTTAATATGAATCACTGGAGTTCTTTAAAGCAGAATGAAATTCAGATGGAGAGAGAAGACACCGAGAGTCAATAGAACCCAGAAGAGACAGGAGAAGACTCCACCATGTGCATTGCCAGGTGACAGAAAAGCTGAGGACCGAGGACCACAGGCAGCAAGCCCCAGAACACCACAGCTTTTGAGGGAAAAGTGACACCTTCCTGAAACCTGACTTCTAGCCTCAAAACCTTGAGCCAATAAATCCCTATTGCTTAAACCAACCCATTGTATGCTACTTGTTTTAGCAGCTGGGAAACTAAAACAACCACTATAAGCTGTTACCTCTCATGGACCAGATAGAATGCACATATTCTGAAGTGTGTGTGAAATCTGGTCAAAGCAGATTAGATCAGGCAGAAGGCAAACGAGAGGAAGTGGAAAAAAGAATTAAAGAGAAAGATGAGAGGGCTTGGTGGCGGCATATCTTAGAAAGCACTAGCAAAAACACACTTGTGGAAAGTAAGAAGTACATACTGAAATGTGAAATATATCTATAATTTGTAACACCTAGTATGGGCTTTTAAGTAAGCAAGTTTGTTGGCAGAAGTCCTCTGCATCTGCTGGTTTAGAGAAGCAGAGGAGATTGGACTAGAAAAAAAAAATCACACATGCAAACCATATTTCAGGGAGTAATCTGTCCCTGTGGCTGCAAGGAAGAGTTTGGATTGTGAAAAAGCTAGTTTAGGTGGCTTGCATGCATATACCCTACCCTTTCTCATCCACAGAGACCTAATGCTGACCTAGGAAAATGCAAAGAAAATGAAAGATTGTAATTAAGCAGGAAGTATCAAAGCATTGAAGCAAAGATATCTAATAAGAGCAGCAAAGCTTGATAAGAAATGAACAATATTTACTAAAAAATCATTACTATGAAAGAGACGAAAGTTATGAGAAAAACATTTTTCCAGAAATTAAAAATGATTAATGAAGCAATTGCCTGTATGAAGAAAGAACACAAAGCAGAAATGTGAATACTCAGGGAGAGGGAAGAAGATGTGGCTCAAGCGATTGGGCTCCCGTCTACCATATAGAAGGTCCAGGTTCGATTTCCAGGGCCTCCTGGTAAAAAGTAAGCTGGCCCACATGGAGTGCTGGCCCGAGTGGAGAGCTGGCCTGCACAGAGTGATGACACAACAAAGATGACCCAACAAAAAGAGACACAGAAGAGAGACAATGAGAGAAGCAGCAGACCAGGGAGCTGAGGTGGCACAAGAGATTGAGCAGCCTCTCTCCACTCCAGAAGGTCTCAGGTTCGGTTCCTGGTGCCACCTAAAGAGAAGACAAGCAGACACAGAAGAACACAGAGAGAGGAGACAGTGGGCACAAAACAATGAGGGGGTGGGGGGAGAAATAAAATAAATCAAAGAATAAAAAATAAACTCAGAGAGAAAAAGTGCTAGGACAACAGGAAGAGATGAAACATAAACTGGCTGAATCCAGGGGAAAAAGTATTAGGAGGGCCCTAATGGAATTTTTATACATCAAAAAATGGTCAAACATTGGCTATTTCATATGGTTTAACAAAATGGTAGAAAAATACAAAATAAATTCAAATCATTGTAGAAATAAAAATGCAATTGGAAAGAGCATCAAAATTATCTAGACTGTGGACAACATAATAAAAAACAAAAAAGATATTAACAAGAGAAATGAACAAAATGAAATGAAAAACAGGTCAAAAAGAAATAAATAAAAAGTGATATCTACAGAAGAGATACAAGGTAAATCCAATATTTAAATCCAATAGTGCATAATTGTAGTTCCCAAAGAGAAAACCCAAAAGCAAGGAACAGAACAAACATTTAAAGGTATAATGTGGAAAAAGTGTCCCAAAATAAACACTTCAATCTCCACTTACGTGTGCAAACGAATGCCAGAGGAAATTGACCCAGGGCTGTCAACATTGAGTTGTTGTAGTAAAGTTTTGGACTTTAAAAGTTTAGGACTCCTTTAGACAGCAAAACTGAAAGATTAAGTCACTTTTAAATGGGATAAAAGAAAGGATAGCTCCATATTTCTCCTAAGTGACATTCGATGCCTGAAGATAATGTAGCAACATTACATGATATTTAAGGAAAGAAAGTGTGAGTCAAATGCAGTTTTGAGTATGCAGGAACTTAAGGAGCATTGTTCCAATGAGCCTTTCTTGAGGAAACTACTAGAAATTAACTTTGGTTAAATAAGTGATAACAAAGGAAATTATAGTAAAATGACATGCTGTGAGTATTAACTATATTTACCTATATAATTAAGACAAAATCAAAGGTGGGAATAACAGTGATAAACCAGAATGTGAAAGTAATTGGTCTGGCAATGTAGAAATGATCCAACTAATAAAATTAGAAGGGGAGGAAAGAAAGAAGAAGCTAGTACAATTAATTTCATTGACTGAAAGAGGCAAGTTAAACTCCTATGATTGCAATATTTCTATAATAGCTGGCAGTCTAAGTAAAGACAGCATAAAGGGAAAAAAAACTAAAATAAATAATATGATTGGCTAGTATCAGGTAGCATAGGAGAAAAGGAGGTAGGCAAGAAAATGAAATACATTAATTTTGTCATTACTCACCAGAAACCAAAATATAGAGGACCAATGGTATAACCCAAAGTTATACTTACCAAGTAACCACTATAGTAAAATACAAACCACCTTAAATATCAAGAATCAATATACAAAAAAGCAAATAAAATAAATCACATAATAGTATATACATATATATATGCAACAAAATTTAAAATAATATGACCAAAATAAAACTAAACATATTTATCATACTAAAAACGTAAGTGTGCTTAATTTATCAATCTAAAGAAAAAAATTTTTTCAGATAGGATTACAGAGCAAAACCTAACTTTATGAAGAGATATATTAAGCAAATGAAAACAAACAAAAAAGCAGTAGATGTTCAGACAAGTTGGAATTGAGGCCAAAAATAATTTTAAAAATAAAGAATGGAAAATTATAATGCTAATGGGTAAAATTCATAATGCAAAAAGAATTAGGGGTGCATACATAGCTCAGTGGTTGAGCACCTGCCTCCCATATACGAGGTCCTGGGTTCAATTCCCAGTACTGCCAAAAAACAATAATAATAATAATAATCTATCATTATTATTAAGAAAGCAGAAATTCAGAAAAATAAAGAAACATGATAATAGAGGATTTTAACTCATCTCTTTCCATCCATCATAGATCAAGTGGGGAAAAAAGACCAATGATATAGGAAGTGACATAAAGGTTCTATCCAGGAAGACCAACCCCTGACACTTTCCAAAATAAAGAAACAACAAAATGGCTAGGAAAAATTAATCAAAGAAATAGTAGAAGAAAACTTTGCAGGGCTAAAGTCTAATCGGTTACAACTAGTGAAAAAATGATTCATGAAAAAAGGTACACACATAGACAAATCCTCATGGGATTATCAAATCCTAGTGATCAAAAACAGTTATTACAAGTTTCCAGAGAGTAAAACCAGGTTATCCACCCAAGAATAAGAATCAGATTTGTTTGGGTGGATGGGATGGTTCATGATGATCTCCCTCTCCTGGTATTCACACCCTAGTATAATCCTTTCCGCTTCAGCATGGGCAGGACCTGTGACGTGCTTCGAAACAATAGAATATGGCAAACACAATAGGATATCACCCACATGATCATGTTACCTAGAACTGTAACTTCCACCATGCAAGCAGGCTCTCTGTTTTGGCTTCTCAGCTTGTGTGCTTGGATAAAGCAAGTGGACATATTGGAGAGGCCCATGTGGCAAGGAACTGAGGGTATCTTCTGGCCAAGAGCCAGCTAGGAGCTAAGGGTGATGTCTAGCCAATATCTGGCAAGAAGCTGACGCCCTCAGTCCTACAATCCATAGTGAACTGATTTCTTTCAAGAGCTACGTGCATTTCCCCAGTCAAGCCTTGAGATGATACAGAAGTGCCGGCCAACATCTTGATTGCAGGCTTGTGGGAGGATCTGAAACAGAGGACCCATTTAAGCTATTCCCAGGCTCTTGACCCACAGAAACTGTGACATAACGAGTGTGTATTATATTAAGCAGCTAACTTTGTGGTCATTTATTACACAGCAATAGATAATGAATACACTGGCATCAGTATTCTGATTTAGTAGGTCTCAGTTGGAGACTGATAATCTGATTTTAATAAATCTCTAGGTAGTTCTGATACTTAATTGTAATAAATCCCTCCGTAGTACAGCCAGGTATGGGAATTCTTGATGTAGAAGAATGTAGTTGCTTAAAGTGAATCACCTCATAAAAGAACAACAGCTGGACTAGGCTAGGGACAACCTTTCAGTTGCTTAAAGTCAATCATTAAAGACAACTGAAGTCTGAGAAGGTAGCCTCTCCAGGCTCTATACCTAGTCTAGATGTTCTGGTTGTTCTATTATGAGGTGCTGCCTTTTCCTTTTTTGAGGCAAGAAATTTTGTGATAATTGTGGAGAAGCAGGGAAAGGGAGATCAAGTTTTGTCTCTTGGTGTCACATATTAAAGCATATTTAAACAACAGGATGGTTTAATCACACCTTACCTGGGCAAGGTAAAATGCAAAAGGCTATGACTTTGGGTATCTCTTTAAATTCCTAACCTCAGGTCCTAGGACTCAGGTTATGATTCCTTTGCTTTGGTTTGGTGAGCACAAAGACCAGCTACCAGTTGTGGTGAAATTAATTGATATACTTATATTGCTATATATAATTATAAATAGCTATACAAATAGTTTTTTATACCATTTTATATTTACTTTTTACCAACTATACTAAAACTTCTGTTTAGACAATATTTTAAAGATACTAGGTGAATGATTCTTTTTCTAGAAGAGACAATTTTAGAAAAATTTCCAGCATTATATCAAAATAGCCATGATTCCAAGTCATTATAATAGTTTCTGGTTAATTGAAGAATAATTGTATCTGTTAATAATTTTCAGGTGACACTCTGCTAAGAAAGATGTGAAAATGTGGGGTCAAGAAACTTAGTCAATTGGAAAAAAAATAAGATTTTTTTTAAGTTTCAAAGGAATCACAGACTAGACACTGCCAAGCTTTCTTCTTTCTTTTTCAGCTTCTCCCTTACTAAGGGGACTTCATAGAGGAGAGCTGGAATTACCTCCTCAGCAAACTGAAGGAAAGAGAAAATCAAAAACCACTCCTTGGGCTGATGTGACAGCAACAACTCTCATTTGCTGCAAGCTGCCTTTGACTCGGAGTAGCAGAAAAGCTGAAGGCAGTGGTATTGATGGAATTTTAGATTTTAATCTGAGCTAAAGCTTTGGAGGGGTCCAAGTCAAAGGTTCATGATGATTTGAGAGACCAGTTTTCTCATCTTTAGGGTTAAGATAAGAATTACGTAAAGTTATTGATAGCTGTTTAGGATATGTACACATTTGGACTTTCTACTTTACTCTTTGATGAATGTCCTCTGCTGCTGTTCTTTCTATGCCTCTAAATAATTGCAGTTGAGTAGAAAAGAATCCAGAAAGGGGAGAGAAAACCCCCTTTTGCAATGGGTTCCTCACTGTTCCCACTAGAGGTACCACTTTCCTTTCCCACTTTCCTCTTCTAAAACCCCTTCAACACATTTAGAGGAGACCAGCACTTACTTCTTAATATTCCCAGTATCCAGCTTTGTCTCCGGACCCTCAGTTGGGTCACCTTCCACCAGGTTCCCATGGTGACTCCTTCACAGATCCTGCATCTACTTACCACTTACCATTTTCAAATCTTATTAACATGCTGGCTTCATGAAGAAATGGCTATTCTCTCTCGTGCCCAAGATAGAATAGCCCCGCGTGCCCCTACTCGCGTTCTACCTGCTTTATTCACTATGATAATTCTTACTCATCTTTCAAGATTCACATTGTGTCACTATCATTCATTCAACAAAGGTTTATTGAGGGCCCACTATGTGGCAGGCCCTGTTACTGATATTAGGAATTCAGCAGTGAATAAATCATGCAAAAGTCCAGCTTCTTGGACTGTAGGTTCAGTGAGTGGGGAGAATTCATCTCTTCTGGGATTTCCCAGTTTGTGATAGCTGCCCCAACCCTGGGTTCCTCAACATTCTCTGTGTGTCTGCTATGTCCTGCACATACTAGATATCAATGTTTGCATCCGCCACTGGTTTGTAAGGTTCTCGGGAGCCGGAACCAGCTTCCTAAGCACTTGGAATGCAATAGGTACTCAGTAAATGCTTGTTGAACATACAAATGTTGGATAAAATTGTGCAGAATACTGCTGGTTGCCTATGCAGCATCCATTCCATTTACTCTTTCTCCCTTCTAAGAAACCAAAACAAATTTAGCAGTGTTCAGAGATTCTGTCCTCCTCCACACGGTTGTGTGTTGCCCTAAGCCAAAATCATCCAGACAATATAGAATTTCTACCAGGACTGGGCTGCTGCAAGACCCCACAATTGGGCTGAATGGAGGAGGTCAAGTGGAGGGGAGGGAGGACGCCAGTCCTTCCAGTGGGGAAGTTGGTGAAATATTCAGTCAAATTGTCACCTGTTGAACCTCAGGACATCAGCCATGTGCTTGGAGAAGCTGTAGTAGTAGGGTAAATGTTGAGGAAAAGAGTATTGGCATCTATTTTATCTCTTGCAGTCTTCGGTCAGGTTATACACGCATGAGCTAAGCTTCCACTAAAGGTGACCTATGAGAAAACAGAGAGGGGGAAAAAACAGACAGCTTTGCTAAAGAGAGGTGCTTTCTATCTCTCTGTCTATGCTCTGAGCTCTAAATAGATGGACTAAGCATGCAATAACTTGAAGCCTTTCAAGAGTGAAAAAGCAGAATTCTCTAGTCTTAGATAAAGTCAGTGGGAGCAGAGGCAAAGAGGCAGGAGATTGAGCAGGAGATAAGATTGAGGCAAACTACAATCCTGATCCCCAGGCCTCTCCAGCACCTCCTGTAAAGCATTCTCCATTAGACAAAGGATACACTCATGCTTATTGTGAAGATGCTGGCTGGGAAAAATCAGATTATGGGTGGTATCGCCCCACCAAGCTATTGTTTCAAATTGCTTCAAGGCAGAGGCGATTGAACTGAGGGTCAGCGTGATGGACAGAACCCAGAAGCCAGATGGAGGGCAGGAATTCTCACACTCAAGGACCATGTCTAGGCAAGAAATTTGGCCCTTGGAATTGAATGGGCACAAATAGACTTGAAGTCAATCCAGTTTTTAAAAGAAATATATTCTTTGTTAACCCATAACACTCAGGCCCCAAACTCATGCCAACAGAAACTGGACTGCTAAGTTTGTGTAGCTTCCAGAAAGGGCATTCTTCTCAATGCCTTTTCTTGATTTGGCTTGGAAGGACAATGAACAAGTGAGATTTTCTGAGAAGCAGGACCAAAGGCTGCCAGACTGACCAGGGTGTACATTCCTCAGCCAGGGCAGGGTCCTCACGAGACCTGCTCCGTGGTCCAGTGTTCACTCGGTATTGTTTCCCATTCTTCCCTTTTCTGAATGAGTGATTTTATTGCACCTACCATGTCCCTTATTTACCACTGAATGTTGGATGCTGGATGCTACTAATATGCCCTTGAACAAAGCCAAGCCCCTAACTTCAAGGAGCTTACAGTCCAGTTGAGGCGGCGGACAAGTAAACGGGCCATTGCAATGCTGTATACTCAGGAAGAGCCATTGGCTCGGCTCGGCGTGGAATGGGGGTGGGAGGGACTGTCAATCCAGGTTTCTTGAATAAAGTGACATGGAAGCCCAGATGTGAAGAATGAATATGTGTTAGTTGGAAAGGAGGCTGGAGGTCAAGAAGAGGGTAGAAGTGAAGAGGGTATGGCTGGATGGGAATCTTAGAAAGCCCTCTCTGGCTGATGAGAATTGATTGGAGCAAGACAAGAGGGGAGAGAGGCTACAGACCAGTTGGGAGGCAGCTGATGTTATCCAGCCTTGAATGCCAGAGTGAAGAATTTATATTTTATTCTTGTCTGCCCTAACATGTTGGCATAGCTCAATGTCCTTGCTAAGCCCCTTAGGGTAGGGGATTTGGTCTGTACCAGGGTGACCCCAGGACTTGTAGCCTCAGGGCAAAGCTCTAGCAGGTATGCTGTAAACATCAAGTTCTCTTCTGTGAGCTTGCCCTTGAGCCTTCCTGTTCCTTCAGGAAAGTTCTCTAGCCAGAAGGTCAGTGCGGAAGATTCTTTCTGATAAAGACTTGAGTTCTGATAAGCTCACTTCCTCACACCTCTGAAGAAATAACCCTGAAAAATTCCTTCCTGTGTATGCTTTTAATACCCAGCTACCTCCCAGATTAACATTCCCATCAGCCAAATAATGGAAGAAAGCACAATTTCCATAGGGCCATTTCGTTCCATATATCTTTTTCATCATTAGAACATAGAGCAATTTAATTTGGGCCCCTGGGTCATCCACACTGTTTGGAAGGTACTTTGGAGGCAGAAGCACTTCTCTGAGAGACTGTGTTTTCAACTAAAAGGAAGTATATCCTTGAAAAACTGGCTACACAGATAGCAGCAGAAGTTTTTAAAAGATGGAATCTAATAGAAAATCCAGCTTGAAATATTTATAAAATCTGTTTTAAGGGCACTTACCAACCCACTAAGGAGTCCCTTTGCACAAATGCGTAATGTACGATTGTAAAGAGGCCTCTTTACTGGGACCCCAAGGTCTCACAAGAGGAGTTTGCTTCAGCCAGGAAAGGAAAGCATGAAGATAAGAGGATGGCACATCCGCTCAAGTATTTGCATTTGGAGGTTTACATTAAAAAGAGAATCTGTTTTTACTGGTCTGATTGGGGATTTTCAATGACAGCCCAAGCCCACCAATTCCAGCTTGGCTGGGCAGAGCAGAGGACAGAGTGCCTATGAGTGGCCCTCCGCCAAGAAGGCCTCTATTGGGCCAACTGACCAGAGGAAGGGATGTGAAAAGTGCCTGTTTCCTGGAGCTCGCAGGCTCAGTTTGTAAGAAAAGGGAGTGAGCAGCTCTTGGAGTGGGGACTGGTAGCCAGGAGTCTGATTACGACTCCTGCCTGCCTGCCAACAGATGGGGAAGGAAGCCAATCAGTCAAAGGGAAATTAGAAGGAAAAAAGAAGACAGCAGCCATCTTCTTTATTCATAAAAGCAGAAAGCCCTTTTAGCGTTCCTTTACTGGCTGACATTTTTGAGTGACTTGCTTTGGGCTGGTCACTGCACAAAGTTTAAATTGCATTATTTCATTTAATCCCTCTTATGAGATAGATACTCTATTTTTATCCCCATATTCCAGCTGAGAAGACTGACGTTCACGAAGATTAAGAAATTTGTGAATTTAAGATAGCTGGCAACAGTTAGACCTAAAATTGGAATTCACATCTGCCCGACTTTAAAGTTCAGGCTCTAAACCACCAGAGCAGACAGTCCTCCCTTCAAAGGAGAATGAGATCAATTAGTTATACAGCTTAGTGCATCCTACTCCTAACTCTGGGAGACCAAGGGGGAATTGTCCTTTCATTGGTCAGTGAACTTAGTGACCATATTACAACTACGGGCCTAGTGGCTGATTGATGAGATGGTGCGTTTTTGGAGGGAATTGGGACCACATGTGTCAGTTGGTTCTCTCCTCCCCCCCTTTCCCTCTCTCCTTCTGGAAAATCTACTGATTCACCAGCCATCAGGAAAATGGCCTGCTAGGTAGAAGTAGAGTGTCAGTCAGCAGATGAACAAATAAAAAGAATCTCTTCCGAGCATTGTACTGAAAACTGT
>JAQZBX010058850.1:0-17598 GCA_029593785.1 Cabassous unicinctus | reverse complement strand
TAAGCGATTTTTCAAGATATGCAACAACTGTAGTGTGATATGAAATGAATACTACTGTAATTTATTGCATATATTCATAAGTGAAGGAAATGCTAGATTTCAGTTAGAGGTCAGAGAAAATAAAGATAAGTTGATTTTTTCCAATTCAGAAAAGAAAAATACATGAAGCAAAAACTGATAGAACTGCAAGGAGAAATAGACAGATCCATAATTAGAGTTGGAAATGTCAATAGCCCTGTCTCAATAATTAACAGAAAAATAGAAAACTTGAATAACACTATTAACAAACTTGGCCTAATTGATATTTATAGAACTCTCCACTCAATAAGAGCAGAATATACATTCTGCTCAAGGGCACATATAACAATTATCAAAATAGACCATATTTGGGGCCATAAGTAAGCCTCAATAAATATAAAAGGATTCAAATCATACAAAGTATCTCTGACCACAATGGAATTAAGTTAGAAATCATTAACAGAAATATATCTAGAAAATTCCCAAATATTTGGAAATTAAGTAAATATTAAGTTTGGACCCTTAACCACTATGCCATGTGAGCATGAGGGGAGGTAGGCTGCATAAAATAAACGTGCTGAGATAGAGTCTACCAGAACCTTCTGGATGTGTTCACCCTCTCCATCTTATAGTAGCTCTATGATCCTGGTGAAGTAACTTTCTTTCTGAGGCTATTTTTTAATCTAGGCAATGGGAACAATAATTATAATTATTATATCTTCTTCCCAGGTTTTTTGTAAGAATTATCTGAAGTATATGGAAAATATCCTTGCCATACTGCCTTAGTTCATATCAGGTACTCATTAGGAAAGAACAAACATTCTCCCCTTCCATCCTAAGTTCACATAGTTCTTGGCAGAATTTGGCATGCAGTCTGTGTATTCTGATTCCTTAGCATTGGTCTTTTTATAGCAAATTCTATGTATTTAAATAATCATCTATCATTATAATATATTTATACAATAGTTAATTCAGAAATAATCTGAAGTGTTAGCTTTCAAACAATATTTGTTTTCAACTTTTGGAAACTAGTATAATTTATTTTTAGGAGATATGTTTTCAAAAATGATAAATACATAACAAATACCAAAAAATGATCTCATTCCTACTTTGATGTCTGGAATTCCCATTTTTTTAAAGAGATCATTGAATAATAAGCGATTATGTTATAACATTGTGATTGGCTCCATGGGCAGTTAGAAAATGTTAATATGAAAATCAACCCCAAAGATGTCACCTGGAAAAAAGTGAAAACACAGTTTTTGTGCATAAGTATTAGACACAGATGTTATAAAATACCAATTATGTATTTCAGCCACCAATACAAAAGGAATTACAGAAGAACATGTTCTAGAGTCATCGAGGCAGTCTTCACCAAGGAGATGAAGTTTGAGCTGGAGAAAGATATAGATAAATAAAAAACAAAAAGAATTAAAACCCTGAATGTGTACACAGATAACTGATTTTATTTCGTATAACTCTTGAGCTCATATTATTAATGCTTTTCTTTTAGAAATCAGAATTCCCTCACAATTATCAAATTTACTATTAGTTATAGAAAAAGTGGCTCATTTTTCATATGTGCACCATCATCAAATTTATTTATTTTGCAAAAACATAAGTTCTGCCATCTAAGATAAACTAACAGCTCCTATTAGCATAAGCATAATTCAGCATGAATTCATCTTCTCAATGGCAAATAATATATTGCCTTAAGCAAATCATTGAAGAAATGATGAGCCCACGAACACAAACAGATCCGATGGTGAAGGGACCAGCGGTCTCATCTCTCTCTGCTGGGGCACCAACACATTCAGCTGGCTCTTAGCATCCCATTGCGGCTTCCCTAAAAGAAAATCCCATCTGCAGCTCATCACTTTGCTTCTCTTTCTCCTGCTGAGCAATTAAAAAACCAAACCAGTAGCTATCAATCACTCCTCTCCCTTCTATCCACAGTGCCTTTTCTTTCCCTCCTTCCTTTCATCCATTCTTTTTAGTCTTCCATCCTTCCATTCTCTTTACTCTTTATCTACAATGGTTCATTTCATGGAACAGTCCAGGAGTAATTATGAAGATCATCTTGCTTTCTGACTCAGACCAGAACATTCAACACATTCGGTCTGTTAGCCATTCCCTTTTCTTCCCTGAATGCTTCCTTTGTTTCATCTTCATCAAGGGACCCTGCTGATTTCCTAAATGACCTCTTCCCCATAATAAATTTAAAGACCTTCTTTTTTTAAAAGTCCTTCTGAATGCCTTCTGTCATCTAACTTACAGTTTGTCCTGTCCCACCTACTTTGTGTACATTCTTATTCTCAGTCCCATATTTTGAAAGATGTCTTTTTGTCCTAAAAGAGCTATTTGACTCTGTCAATTAATCACACAAGAGATTTTTTGAACACTTGATATTTTTGTACCTCAGCACACACATTTTTCTTGAACTTCTCAAAAAATATTAGCTTAGGTTTTTGTTTTTGTTTTTGTTTTTAATAGAAGCAAGGCATCTTGTGGATTATTAACTCTTAAAGTTGTACCTTCCAACTTTTCCTGGTGTTTTAGATTTGATCTTCTTTCATGTGTTCTTGATTTAACTAGGCCAGTATGACTGGAAGTGGTGGAAGTTAAGTGGGAGAAGTCCAGGGCTGCCACATATGGTGTTCAGATTGCACACTGCACAAGAGCACAGACCAGTGGAGTGAAGGGAGCTAGAATCCAGCCCATGCTCTGCTCACCAAGTCCTGTGCCCAGCCATGAGGTCATGTTCCTCTAAGGAAGGAGTGCTCTGTTAATTCACACAAAGGTGCTATATGGGCTGGTGGTGGCCCAGGAGAAGGTCATGTACACAAGTTTTAATTTTATACTAATGCATTCACAAAACACTGAAAGGGAATAAAAGAATCCGATTCACATTTTGTAAAGAACTGTCTGCTGTGTGTGTTCCATCCTGAGATGGGAAGGCCTGGGAAGGAACAGGCTTTTGGGGAGGAGGATGCATCAAGATTTCTGCATCATTTCATTTGAGACACCTGTGAGATATCTAAATGGCATGTCCAGGAGGCAGTTGGATATAAGCGTCTGGAATTCAGAAGAGAGTCTGTTCCTTAGTCTGAGTGCCCCAGAGGCTTTCCTTCTCTTGAGCAGCCTGAGAGCCACACTTCTGAACAATTCTATAATGTTCCTAAAAGACTCATCAGTAGTCTTTTCTCTAAAGATTACAGAAATTTATTTTCAGAGAGTCAAAATAACTCTTTGCATTGAATATTATCATAATGACTCTGTCTTGGGACAAATGCTCAGTCCTACACCAGTACATAAACCGGATAGACCCCATACTGCGGCTAGTCATCTATCTGCATTTTATTTAAAGGGCTTCCTGTAAACTATCCAAGTAAACTTTTTCTTTCCTCAGTGTTCCCTAGAGAAATTCAGGTTAATCGCTGCCCTTCTTCTCTTTGTGAGAGGAGGGACAGTTAACAGTTAGTCAGGTTTGACAGTTTTCCTCCCAATTTATCTTGCACTTACCCTTTCTTAGAATTTCTAGTCACAGCACGGTGTACATCTAGAGCCAGCCTGGCATTGGGATCCCTTCTCTATTCTTACCAGATTAACTCCCAGGCCTGAATGACTCTGGTACTCATTTGTTCTATTGCTCCAGTAGGCAGAGCCAAAACCAATAGTTAAAAACTACAGGGGAAGAGATGTTGGCCCCACTAAAGGAAAAACTGCCTAACCCTGAAAGCTGTCTGAAATGGAAACATGGGGAGCTGTTGAGGCACAGAGCAGACAGTTGTTTGGTGCAGATTCTGCAGATGAAGCTGGAGGATTGGAGCTTAGAAGTAATCTCCACTGACTTGAATTCCTGCTCATGCTAGAGCTTTACACATGTGCTCTTCTCTTTTAATCCTCATAATGACTCCCAAAAGAACTGGTTATAACCCCACTTTACTAAGACCAGGAGAGGTACAGTCCCAAACTTAAGATCACACAGCTAGCAAGTGACAGAAATGGGATTTAGAGCTAGGATTTCGGCTGAACTCCATTTGAATCCAAAGTCCTTGTTTATTGTTTCCACAATTCACAGAAGCTTGAGAGATTGAACTAGGAGATTTGTCAGGTCCCTTCCAGCACTGTGATTCTATCTGAGTCAAAATATGGATATAGGCATCACTGACTATGTGTTCCTTTAATCATTCTTCCAGCCCTCATCACACTGAAGTAACAGTCTGTGAATCCAAACTTTCTATGACCTCCTTCAAGAAAGTACCATTTGAAAAATCAACATTTGCACTTGATATCCCTCTGAATTTTCAGCACAACTTAGCCCTAACTATGGAGCTCAATTTTTTTTTCTTGCAGGGTTGCTGGCAAGAGCTAAGTTTACAGCATAAATGTACTGTATATGCAGTATAAATGTACTTACAACTGAGCTTTTAGCATTTCTGGAAACTGTCATAATACAAAGTCCTAAATTCATTACTAATTTATAGTCCTCAGAAGGTCTTAGGATACTTGGCCCAGGGTCAATTTTTCTGGCCTAAGTTCTGAGCAGAATTTTTTACTTGAAAATATTAGAGTCTGAGAATAAGGTTAACGCACTTATTTTAAGGTAAAATGGCTTTTCCCCCATGTGTTAAATGCTATTTTCTAGATTGAAGCTGAACTTGCCAAGGAAAGAGCCCGACATTTAGTCGAATTTCAGGAGCAAGCCCTTCTCTTTAAAGAAGAAGCTAAACTGGAACTTGATATTGAAAAGGAAAGACACCAAGAAATAATCCAAAAGTATCAGAAAGAACAAGAGGAACTACAAATGAAGGTCTGTCATTTTGATGATCATTATTATTTAATAGATTTGAAACTGCCAAGGCCAACCTATAGATGTTGGTTATATTTCCTAAGGATACTACCTCATGGGCACTGTGCCTTGGTTTTAGCCATATAGGTAAAATGTTTTGACTATTCTTCAAAATGGATAACTAAAATAAATTATATAAGCATATAATCCAATTATGTATGGATTTTTTCCTACTAAAATTAACTTATTTTAGCAACAGCATAAATTGTATAACTGATTAATGCATCACTAGATACTGCAACATCCCAAATAGCCAACATAAAAAGATAACAAGGTGTTTTACATAATTAAAAATTTCCCAGAAACTAAAGCTTGTCGCCTTTAATTGCAAATATTTTCAATTCTAAACATTTTTGAACTAAGGAAAATATTTTTTAAGTGTATTTCACACCACCCTAATTTCTTAAACAGTGGTTGCTGAGCATAATTTAATGTTTTGTTTTGTTTTGTTTTGTTTTTTCAAGGTTTCTCTTTGGCCTTACTTTTATAGATCCAGAGTGTAGTGGGGTTTTTGTTTGTTTTTTTAACTGGTCAAGGAAAGCACCTAGTTACCATAACCTTCCTTTTTCTCATTCCTATTTTATTTGCTCCTTTTAATCAAGATCCAGTGGGGGAAACATATTCTGAATAAACTTATTGCAAGTCAGTGTAAATTAAGCATCAAATGGGACCTAAAGCCATCTACTTTGGTGTCCAGGAGCCCTGGAACAGCTATTTCAGTAGTGAAAAATTGGCAAGGCCCGCTACTTGGACATGAGACCAGTGTAGTCACAGAGGGCCCCACCCACAGAAAGTCTTTGTGCTTGGGGCTTAAATTCACTGTAGATGCTATCTTGAAATTCTTAATAATTTTATCTTTAAGTTAATGTTTTGTAAGTGAAGTCCAGTTTGGAAAATGGAGCATGTGCCAGGGCTTGGAGAGACCTCCTCCCCTCACTCATGACTGCTCTTGCCCCTTTTCCTGGGCAGCTCAGAGTCTCCTCGGCAGGGGAAGGCCTTCATTTTGTTGTTCTCTTTCATGGGGTCCTCATCATAGACACCAGGAGGGGGTCAGGCTTGTGTCCCATGGCATCTTGGAGTGAAGCAACGCAGCAGCCGTACCCCCCCAGGCTGGTGACTTGGCAGGGACCTGTCTCCTACCCCAACCCAGCTACTGAGTCAGTGCAGAGGTTGTAACCCCTTAGGGGTGGCTAGCCATCATGCCTTGGATTGGGGCAGCAGGTCCATAGGAAGTGGAGGCTGACTTTTCATTTTGCACTAGGTCCCTCAAATTATATAGCCAGCCCTGAAAATGGGACATTATTTTCTAAAAGGGAGGGAGGGAGGGAGGGAGGGAGGAAGGAAGGAAGGAAGGAAGGAAGGAAGGAAGGAAGGAAGGAAGGAAGGAAGGAAGGAAAAAACTGAAAAATATCAATATCTAACAATAGATTGGCACCTTCCCACACCAAATTTAAACTACCTGAATCTGCTTTCATTTCTAAATTTGAAAAATCTTTATTCTCACTCATTTGGACTCTTCCAAGGATTAAAAAAAAAACCAAAAAAAAAACCTAATAAATAACAACAACAACAACAAAAAAAAACCTTAGTTTTCAGCCTGGCCCTGGCCCTCTGAGGAGCAGATTTCTAATCTCTGAGTCCCAGGCTTGCTGCTTGACCAGGACCGAGTTCTTAGTTAACTTACTAGCAATTCTTTCATGGCTAAGGAAGAATTGCTAGTAATGGCTTTCTCTCTTCCTTCCTCTCTTCCTTCCTTTCTTTTCCCTTTAGATGGGAAACCAAAAAAAAAAAAAAAGTACAGATGCCTACCACCACTGAAAGAGAATGAAAAGCCTCAGCATAAAAATAATGGGACAAAGTATTCATCATTTAAAGGCCCCGAGGAGAAGGAAAGGGGGAAATTAAGGAAATATGGCAAGTACTGTAGGTAACTGTGCAGTAGTAAAGCTCCCGCATGGAAAGTTGATGGAGCTCATTTTTGCATAATTTATGAATGAATTCCATAAATTGAGTCCAAATACATTTCTGGGAAGTCATACTACCTATTATTAAAATTAAAACTATTTTTAGATGAAAGATAACATTTAAGAGTAAGAATAGATACGAAAATACCTTGAAGCATCGGGGATAAATGGTTCCCTCAAGCATACATTAGACCCCAAACCTTGAGGAAACACCAGTCTTTTTAGTATTTCATTACTGTCGTGTAAAAAAATGTCCATATCAATGGAGACAGTTTTTCACATGGGAGATCAAAAAGGTAACACCGACAGACCAGGAGGCAGAGGTCTCAGTGCACAGGTAAATTGTGTGCGAGTGGTGGTGCCAGGGTAACCTGGAGAGAACAGGCCTTGGATTAAGAGGCAGTCACAATTCAGCACCACCTTAGGCCCCAGCTTGCCAGATGTTACCATTTCTCAAGAGAAGTCAGAAGTCCAGATGTTTTAAGTGAAAGATCTCCTGATTGTTAAATGTTGACTCCCTTCTACAAACTTCAAAACATATTTGTGGTGATGTGAGCCTCCTCTCTGAAGGATAGCCTGCTGTATTGTAGTGTGAACTCTCCTCTGGATGACAGAAACCACTGTTCAGGCATAGCAGTGACCATCTTCCTTCCTGGATTAATTGAAGACAATGGAAAGTTAATTTATAAAACTACTGTGGTGAATAGATTTCTCTCAAAAGTAATTCTTTATGTAAATTCGACATTTAAAACACATTTTGGGTATATAAGTCTTTTTAAGTAATAGTTCACAGAGTCCTTGGAACATTGGTCTATGAATATTTTCCAGATTCTTTGTGGCCTGGTTTCTTGTTGTGCTAATATTTATAGTATGACAATATCTATAGAATAATAAGGAAATAGTTCCTCAGAAACAGCTCTGCTCTTGCTGGTTTGTTTTTTGTTCTTTTAAGAGAAAGAATAGAAACAGTCTTTTTTCTTCTACAAAGTTTCATGACTATGAAGAAGAACTCTGGATTATTCTCTCATTCCTTTATCCAGTAATACCACCTTGAGAAGCAGTATATTTTCAAAGCATTTGGTATCCTCTAGACCTGCACTGTCCAATATAGTAAGCCACTAACCATATGTGGCTATTTAAATTAATACAAATTAAATAAAGTTTAAAAATCAGTTCCTCAGTTGCATTAGCCACATTTCAAGTGCTCAAGAGCCAGTACTGACTCATGGGAGCCAATCTTCCCAACTCTGTGATAAGTGATGTCATGTTGATAGTTTGGAAGTGCCATGGTGAGAGTATTTACACCATGTAAGTTAGCAAGTACTACAAAGCCATCCTTTTATTTTAATTTTGGGAAGGCAGTTGTCAAACCTTTACCAGCACACCACTATCAATGGCCACATGTGGCAAGTCTAGCACAAAATATTTCTATCATTACAGAAAGTTCTCTTGGTCAGTTCTGCTATAGAAGATGTAGGGTATGGGATCCCTCCAGTAATCATATATAAGAAAGAAAATAAAATATGTCAAAGGAAAACATTGACATGGTATGAGTAGAGTATAACTGTGGTGCTCCCCAACCTTCAACCCCTAACATCAGCCATCTCTAGATCCCAAAGCCACCCTGGAGTGGGTCAAGACAGGCACCTGATCTACTTGTCAAGTCTTGAACTGCCCTTGATAGCTCAATCTGGTTACAGAGATTTGTATTCTTCCACGGGTACCCAAATGATTAGTGCAATGCTTCTTTAGTTGGTAAAAATAAAAGTTTTATTCTTCACTTTTAAGAAGAACATCTTGAAGCCCTACGTATGTCATGGGATTTGTTTTCTTCTGATCAGAATAGTACACTGAGTATGTGTACTCTTAAAAAACCATAAGTGTCTAGTTACCTAGAGACTGTTGCCTGCAAACTAATAGGAGATTTGTCTTACAGATATCTGACTTAATCGCAGGCTCTACTAGAGATCTAAGGCTGGAGGTGGCCACTCTGGAAGAAAAACTCCGTGAATCCCATATTCAGTACACTGAAGAATATGAGTCAAAGGAAAAAGAAATCAAAAACCTTAAGAACGTGATTGCAGAATTTGAATCTCGCTTGAAAAAGGAAATTGACAGTAATGTTTCAGTTTCAGAGGATTTCCGGAAGGAAATGAAACAGAAATCAGATGAACTGGAAAAAGTAATGCTGGCACAAACACAACTGATGCAGCAATTTAACCAGTCCCAGAAAGAGGTAGGAATCTAATGAAGGTACCATTGCAATTAGTAAAAGAGTATGTTCGTTCAAAAGGGAAGCAAACAAAAACATGAGAGTCAGCTTGGTATCATGGAAAGAGTCCTGGTCTCTTAGTTGAGGACCTGGGATCATATGCTGGTTCTATCTGTAACTAGGTAGTCATTTAACCTCTCTAACTGGTTTCCTTTGCTGTAAAGTGAATATGTTGAACTACATAATCTCTAAGGTTTCCTCAATGCCCTTTTCTGCTGTGTTGCAAATGCCTATTTAAATTGTCTAAATCTAGGAATCTTTATATATTTGTCTTATTTGTTTTTACATTATGTCTTCACCAAAGAAACTTTTAGTGCACTTGCTGCTTAAGTTCAAAAAAGTGTTTGGACAATATATTTTAAATGTAATTTTTCTTAAGGGTTTTTATTTTTCTGTCATGCTAGACTTATAAGATAATTTTCATGGTTGGCCTTCTTTCTCATGTGTGCATGATTATTTCAATAATGTTTTTATTTAAACTGAGTAGACACTTATTTTGAAATGAAAAACTTTTTTCTAACAAATTCTTGTTTCTGAACTGTTGTTTTAGAAATAGTGAAGAAATTAATATGTTCTCTAATCATCAAAGTTAGGTCAGATTAGAACATTTGATTCCATTTATGATGGTGTAGCAAATGAAGGCAAATGGAAGAAGATTTTAAATGCCAATGAGAAGTAATATTTTTGCTGGTTTTGTTGGCATCTTAAAAGACTGAAAGGAAGGTGCTAGTAGAAGTACTGATTGTAAGCAATCAAATATACCATGTCTTGTATATTTAAATTAACAACCCAAATAAGGTTTATGTCATTATTATAATTATGAAATGAACCTATAGCAAAGTTATAAATATGAATTAAAATAAGGAATGAACAGAGTACTGGACTGAGAATAATCCCCAAAACAACCATATAATTAGAAATTATTTCCATGTTACAGATAAGGAACTGAGTCAAGTAGGTTGAATAACTTGCATAAAGTCATACAGCTTGATAGAGCCAAAATTCAGATAGGAATCTCCATTACACATGTTTCCTTCTCCAGGAAACCTGATTTCTAAGGTGACCTCAGGTTTAGTATTTAACAACTACCAGGCATAGGTGCCAGCCAATGTTTTAGGCACTGGAGATGTAATTTTGAAAAGATTGACAACTGCCATTCCCTGCTCTCAAAGAATTTAAAGAAAATCTTGCATGAGTAATTAAATTAACGTCCAGGGGAAATAATGATCTAATAGAAATGTATCATATAAAAAGTATGGGGGAGTAGATGTGGCTCAGTGGTCGAGCACCTGCTTCCCATCTATGAGGTCCTGGGTTCAATACCCAGTATCTCCTAAAAATAAAAATAAAAAAAGTATAGACTAAAAGCTAGAAAATTGTCCATAAGAACATTTATTAGTTGTCTATTGCTGCATAACAAATTACCCCCGAAATTCAGCAGCTTAAAACAACATTTATTATCTCTCAGTTTCTGTGGGTCAGGAATCTGGGCATGGCTTAGCTGGGTGCTTCTGGTTCAGGATCTGTCATGAGGTAGCAATCAGGGTGTCTGCTAGGGCTGTATCCTCATCTAAAAGCTCAACTGGGAGAATATTGGCTTCCAGGCTTACTTCAGTGGTTGTTGGTAGGACTTATTTTCTCACAGGGCCTTGGGCTGAAAGCCTCAGTACCATGCTGGCTATTGTCCAGAGGCCTCCCTCAGTTCCTTGTTACATGAACCTCTCCACAGAACAGCTCACAGCATGGCAGCTGGCTTCTCTCAGGGCAAACAAGAGAGAATGAAAGAGCACAAGAGAGGGTACCCAAGACAGTAGCCACAATCTTTTGGTAACCTAATCTCAGAGGTGCATCAGGTTGCTTCTGCTATATTTCATTCATTAGAAATGAGTCACTAAGTACAGTCCACACTCAAGGTAAAAGGATTATACAAGGCTGTGAATATCAGGAGATGGGAATCATTGGGGGCCATTTTAGAGGCTGCCAATCACAGGACCTATGGAGGTAAGTTAAGCAAGGCAAACTAGATGAAAAGTGAACAGTGCATTTCTTTTTCAGACAAAAGAAGCGATATTTGATGCTTTTCCTGCTCATTGGTTTTGAAAGGAAGCAACTTGGAGATGAAGTTTTATATTTTTTAAAATGTGGATTTATGAAAGACACAAAACATTGGGTTTGTATATAAATGATCAAAGATCATTACTAGGTAGAAGAAAAGGATCCTCCTCCAAATAAAGTTAATTAAGGATATGCTTAGGAGGAGATTCTTTTTTTGAGAGGAGGGAAGACAAGATTTTCTATTAGAAGTTACCAAAATATCACCTCAATGTTAAATAATTAGAGCTGGACTGTAAGAGTATACAAGGATGCTTCTTCATGCCAAAGCCAGCCAACTCGTTGAACATGCTAAAGTCCAGAATACTCTTATAAAAAGAGGAAATAAGCCAATAAAAGTGACAGAATTTATGAGCCAGAAAAAATAGAAGTTGTAGCATGTAAAATAAAAAGCACTATTTTGTTTTTTGGGTTTTTTGTTGTTGTTTTTTTGTTTTGTTTTGTTTTTAATCATACACACCAGACACTTGGAATTTTTCAGATTCTGGAGAAATAAAACTGCATTTAAGGGGAGAACAAATTCCCATTAGAAAGAAGATAAATTAATGGTCTAATAAGGAGGTTAATTAAGGGGTAGAAAGTCCTGCTCTCTTTCAAGTGGCCATAGAGTGGGTGGACTTTGTTTTTAATTGTATGAAGAAAACTTTCAAGAATAGGAAGAAAGCCAAGGTCCCTACAGGACAAAATAGACTTTTCTTAGTGGAGCAGGGATTATTGGAGAGCATCCACAGAAATAACCAGGGTCAAGAAGGTAGAGCAAAAAGAAGTAAAGGTTAATAAGGTTAATAAGAAGAGAGAAAATGGAAAATAAAAACATACTAAAAATGTAAATGTGAAAAAAGGACCCCAAAAAGACACAGCCACCCACAGAATTGGGAAATAGTACATTATCATTTAAAACAAGGTTAAAATGGATTGCATGGTTCTTGCTGCCAGTTTTCCTTTCTATTAGTTCCGTATGAGTCCTACCAAGAGAGTGTGGCCCCACTGATGGAGGCCTTGTTTTGATCCAAAGACAACAACAAAACAGCTAATGTATAACCACTGAAGGAAAACCAGTATGGAGAGTTCTATATTTTTGTTTTTTTGAAGACTATGGATGAGGAAAACGCAGGAGAAAAGTTTTAAATTCTACTTGTTTCTGTAGCCATCTAATGAAAGTGAAATATATTCAGAAATAGAAAGGAATGCTAGTTAAACATGGAGAGATAGATAAGTATATATGTTTATCTCTGTTTATCTCCAAACACCACTAAAATGACAGTAAGTTAATATTTTAAATGCATGAATCTATAAGGTCAAAGAGAACAGGAGAGGAGTGGACACTAGATGAAAAAGATGACAAAAAAATTTGGGAAGTGGAAAGCAAGTAGGTAAGAAGTAACTGACTTAAACTACAGAATATTGAAATCTAATGCCTGTGGGAAGTGGATAGGAGGGGGACCCAAAAAGGAACACATCTAACCATGTGATACAACACTGGAAAAGTTCAGGAATTGGAGACACAGATACCGCTGAAAGAGGGAGAGAAGAATGGGGCTGAAAACAGAACCCTTTGAAAGATTGTGGAAGGAGCAGAAAGACCCTCAAATACCCTCCTCAATCCCCAAGAAGCTCTATCCTCCCATCCCGGCAGGATATCAGAAGTTTACTCTTTAGAAAAACTGAATAAGAGAGACTTTGACCTTAAGGACACAAGAGAGTAGAGTGTGGGATAAGGCAAGGAGCTACAGTGAAAGTCTATATCATCATACAACATGCAGAACCGTGTGGGAGAGAGTGTAGATTACAATGTGAACTAAGTCCATGCTTAATGGCAAAGCCCCAGGATGCGTTTATCAATTGCAATGAATGTGCCACACTAATGAAGGATGTTCATGTGGGAGGGTGTGGGAGGTGTGGGGGGTGGGGCATATGGGAATCCCTGTATCTTTTGTGTAACATTTATGTAATCTAAGTATCTTTTATAAATAAGTAAATAGATAGATAGATAGATAGATAAAAAGTCTATATATTGAATGGTGAGACCTCCCAGTTCCTTTCACCCACCCACTTCCCAGAATGCAGGCAAACAGGCTTATATCTTCATAGCCAGGAAACTGGAAGAGCCCTCTTTGGAGAAATGAGCTCACTAAAAACAATAGATGTATGGATACTTAGAGTTGAGGGCCTCCCAATGAAATTGCTATATCCATGTCTGATCTCCCCATTGAGAAGAATGCCAGTCACTAAGCCCTACCCAGCCACACAGAGCTTCCAGTAACATTTTGGAGACTCATCTTATATGAACAGCCAAGGATCACCAAAGATTTGATATGAAAGATGGAAACCAAAAACAAATAAATAAGCAAAAAAGAATTAGGAAGAAACATATACAAAACAATGCAGGGAGCAAAAGATATTTTTAAAAAGTATACTTAATATGCTCAGAGAGAAAAGAGAAGATATTACATCCATGAAACATAAATAGGAGGCTATGAAAAAACAACAAGAATTAGTATTAAAACTGAAGTAAAAAATTCAATATTTGTGTTGTTAGATGATAAACACGAGGAAAGCTCCCAGAAAGTAGAAGTAAAAGGCAAAGAGATGAAGAGAATAAAATAAAATTAGATCAACCCAGAATATCTAATATCTCACTAATAGGAGTCCCAGAAAGAGAAAAGGGAAGGAGGGGAGGAATCTATCCAGGAATTAATTAAAAGTATTTCCAAGAACTGAAAGTCATACATTTCTAAATTAATTGGGTTCACCAAGTGCCCAGCATAAAAATTTAAAAAAAAGCAAAACAGCCACACCAAGGCACTTAATGAAATGTTACTACCCTACAAATAAATATAATTACAGGCTTTATCAACTAAGTTCATGTAATATTCTAAATCTTTTGTTGTCATTTCAATAATGTTCACAGCATTTTCACTACAAGTAGATAACCATCTCAAGAAACCATTTTCTTTGCTCATCCATAAGAAGCAACTCCTCATCTGTTCAAGTTTTATCATGAGATTGCAGTAATTCAGCCACATCTTCAGGCTCTACTTCTAATTCTAGTTTTCTTGCTAATTCCAACATATCTGGAGTTACTTCCTCCGCTGAAGTCTTGAGCCTCTCAAAGCCGTCCCTAAGAGTTGGAATCAACTTCTTCCAAACTCCTGTTAATGTTGATATCTTGACCCCCTCCCATGAATCACCAATGTTTTAAATGGCATCTCGAATGGTGAATCCTTTCTAAAGGTTTTCAATTTTTTTTTCCTGTGAGTCATCAGAGGAATCACTATCTATAGCAGCTATAGTCTTATGAAATGTATTTCTTAAATAATAAGACTTGAAATTCACAATTACTTCTTGGTCCTTGGGTTGCAGAATGGATATGTTAGCAGGCATGAAAACATTAATCCCATGTACGTCTCCATCAGAGCTCTTGGGTGACCAGGTTCATGGTCAATGAGCAGTAATATTTTGAAAGAAATTTTTTCTGAGCAGTAGGTCTCAACAGTGGGCTTAAAATATTCAGTAAATCATGTTGTAAACAGATGTGCTGTTGTCCAGGCTTTGTTGTTCCATTTATAGAGCACAGGCCGAATAGATTTAGCATAATTATTAGGGTCCTGGGATTTTCATAATGGTTAATGAGCATTAGCTTCAATTTAAAGTCACCAGCTGCATTAGCCCTTAGACAAGAGAGTCAGCCTGTCCTCTGAAGCTTTGAATCCAGGCATTGACTTCTCTTCTCTAGCTATGAAAGTCCTAGATGGGGAGTGGGTGTGGCTTAAGCAGTTGAGCTCCTGCTTCCCAAATAGGAGGTCCCAGGTTCAGCTCCTGGTGCCTCCTGAAAAAACAAAAATGAGCAACAAGCAAAACAAATGAAAAAACCAACTCAGGGAAGCCTATGTGGCTCAATGGTTGACCACTGGCTTCCCACATACTAGGTCCTGGGTTCAATCCCTCGCCCCAGTACCTAAAAAAAAAAAAAAAGTCCTAGATGGCATCTTCTTCCAATAGAAGGCTGTTTCAACTACATTGAATATCTGTAGTTTAGTTTAGCCACCATTATCGATTATCTTAGCTAGATTTTGTGGCTAATTTGCTGGAGCTTCTGCTTCAGCACTTGCTGCTTCACCTGGCACTTCTATGTTGTGGAGACAGCCTATTTCCTGAAAACTCATGACCCAACCTCTGCTAGTTTCAAGCTATTCTTCTGCAGCTTCCTCACCTCTTATAGCCTTCATAGCATCGAAGAGCATTAAGGCCTTTTTCTGGATTAGGTTTTGGCTTAAGGGAATGCTGTGGCTGGTTTGATCTTCTTTCAAGGCCACTAAAAGTTTCTCCATATCAGCAAGAAAGCTTTTCTTATCCTTTTTGTGTTAACTGGAATAGCACTTTTAATATCCTTCAATAACTTTTCTTTTGCATTCACAACTTGCCTAACTGTTTGGTGCAAGAGGCCTAGATTTTGGCCTTTTTCGGCTTTTGACTTGCCTTCCTCAATAAGCTTAATCATTTCTAGCTTTTGATTTAAAGTGAGAGACCTGTGGCTCTTCCTTTCACTTGAACACTTAGAGACCATTGTGGGGTTATTAATTGGCCTAATTTCAATATTATTGTGTCTTAGGAAATAGGCCTGAGAAGAGGGAGACAGATAAGGAAACGGCAATTGGTGGAGCAGTCACACATAACATCTTATATGGCTGCAGTTCGTGGTGCTCCAAAACATTACAATAATAACATCAAAGATCACTGATCACAGATCACCATAACAGATATAATAATAATGAAAAAGTTTGACATATTGTGAGAATTACCAAAATGGACACAGAGAAACAAAGTGAGCACATACTGTTGGAAAAATGGTGCTGATAGACTTGCTCATCACAGGGTTGCCACAAACCTTCACTTTAAAAAAAAAAAACAACACACACAGTATCTGCAAAGTGTAATAAAGTGAAACACAATGAATGAGGTATTCCTGTACTCGAAAGCTTCCAGAGGAAAAAAACAGGTCACTTACAAAGGGTCAAGTATAAAAATGGGTCAGAATTCTTAGCAGCAAGAGTAGAGACTAGAAGGCAATGACTTCAAAATTCTGAAGGAAAAAATATTTCCAGCCTAGAATTCCATATCATACCAAATCAAGCGTAATTGTAGAATAATATATTTTCAGATGTGAGATTTATCAAAAATGATACCTCCCTTATGTCCTTTCTCAGGAAGCTGTTAGAGGATACATGACACCAATGAGGGCGTAAACTAAGGGGAAGAGAGAAGAATCAGGAAATATGGGTTCAACACAGGAAAGAGATGAAGAGAGCCCCCAGGCTGGTGGAAGGGAGAGATGCAAGGATTACATCAGTGCAACAGCTTTAGAGAATAACCAGGTTGGCATGAGCAGAAGAATGGAGGGTTCTTAGAAGTATGTATCCAAGAACAAAGAGAAAATAATAGACTATGTGGAATGTGGAATGTGTTGAAAGGATATTTACATTCTGAAAGTGAATTTGATGAAAGAATTAGTATTCAATACATAGAAAACTAAACAGATAAATTATGGGGCAGTAATTAACTCTGAGGTAGAAAGAAGCTGTTCAAGAAAGGAAATGTAAGCATAGTACACTGTATGGCTCAGGTGTGCATAATATTTATATAGTTATAATAATATAAAACTGAATGTAGATTTCACTAAAATTGTGATAGAAATATAATGTCAGGATGAAGGAGTGGCCAGAGGACTCTCTGAAGAGGCAATATTTGAGCAGACCTGAAGTAAGAGAAAGAACATTCTAGACAGAGGAAATAGCAAATGAAAGCTCTGTGGCAAGGAGCATCTTGGGAACATATTAGAAATCACAAGGAAGTCACCAAGCATTTCTGAAGCTTAATGAGTAAGGAGGAGAGTGATATCAAACAAGGTTAGAGAGGCCAGTTCACGAGGAGTCTTTGTAGGCTATGTCAAGGAGTTTGGATTCTTTTCTAAGTGTGATGGAAAGCCACCTGGTATTTTGAACAACTAAATGACATGATCCTGATTTTTAAAGGATAACGCTAACTGCTGTATAGAAAATAGATTGAAGGAGGTGGGGTGGAAATGAAAGCAGAAAGAGCTGTAGCAAAACTATTGAAAAGGTCTAGAAAGGTGTTAATGGTCATGGTGATGAAGAAGGCAAGAAAATGGCCAGATTCAGGATATATTTTGAAGTTAGAGGCAAAAGAAGTTGCTGATGGATTGGATGATGTAAAAGCATAAGAGGAGTCAAGGATAACTCCAAAGTGTGTAATCTCAGCAATCTCAGGAAATCATAGTGCCAATTATTGAGATGGAAAACACTTAGAGAGGAAGGCAATTTGATTTAGGATATGTTAATCCTAACATGCCTATTAGATAC
>JAQZBX010058849.1:0-17652 GCA_029593785.1 Cabassous unicinctus | reverse complement strand
AGACACTGGGGAATGAGAGGGGGAAAGTGCCACGGTACAGACTGGACACCAGATATTGCAGTGATAAAAGGCAAAATGTAAAAAAAAAAAAAAATTAAAATTTTAAAAATATTTTTCATTTTTTAAATATCTCAATCTTTTAATTTTATTTTATTTTCAGTTTTTTTTTAAGTTTTCATGTATTTTATCTCTTACATTTAAACTTATCATTATTATTTCATTTTCCTATTAATGGTATTGGGCTATTGTATTGGCTTCATCTTTAAATAAGCTTTGGAATCACAGAAGGGTTACAACTAGGGTGGGAGAGGATGTTGGTGGGGGTGTCAGGGATGGGGGGTGCATGGGAGGAAGTTCAATTGAACGTACATATAAGGTATATAAAATTTTTCAAAAGATCATGGGGCATTGTCACAGTGGTTGGAGAATCACTGAATAAATGAGAGAATACTGAATTCCCATCCTGGAGAGCTCTCCCACATTCTCTAAGGGAGCAGCAACAGTCCCCCAAGTGCAGGGACAGTGTCTGGCAAAGGAGGATGAACCACTGATGTGCCCTTGATATTGATGGCTAGCCTTATGAGTCTTTGCTCTTGAAATTGAAAATTAGTCTATTGTTATGGGATGCCTTAGGGTTGCTTCCTGAGAGCCTCCTTGTTGCTCCAATGTGGCCTCTCTCTAAGCCAAACTCAGCATATGAATGCATTACCTTCCTCAAAGCATGGGACATGACTCCGGGGATGAGCCTTCCTGGCACTGAGGGATTGCTACCAAGTGCCAACTGGCAACGCAACTGGAAAAAAGACCTCGAATAAAAGGGGGGAAAGTAAAGACAAATGAGTTCATATGGCTAAGAGACTTCAAAGTGAGTCGGGAGGTCATCCCAGAGGTAATGCTTACGCACCTCTCAGTAGTACATAGACTTCCAAAGTGGATATCATCCCAAAGAGAGGGGCTCCTGAGGGCTCTGGAGACACTCAGGTCCTATGACAGGGTGGATAGTCATGAGTTTGGTGCCTTGCCAGTGGGCCCTACTTTGGAGCTTGTGCTCCTGAGAGTGAAAGAGTTGGACTCAACTATGTCTTCCATGAACATGGTTCATTTGTCCCTTCTATTCAAACCTATACTTGGTGCTGGAGTTTGTAGGTGTACATTCAGAGACTGGAGTCTTTGTGCTTTCCATGTGCCAGCTGGGCCCATAATCTTGGTGGAGCTGCAACTCCTACTCTACAGCTCAATGGACTCAATCAGGACTCCTGGCGGGGAGATGATGATGGACAAAAGCCATCCCAGGGAATGAAGAGAGTCTGCAGCCTCAGGCAGGATAATCCCATCCATCTTATCCATGGGATATAAGCCCCCTCACACTTGGAGGTAGAGTGGACATCACCATCCCAGACTCCTCAGGATTGGGGGAAGAGCTGTCAACTAGAGTGGACTTACTAGTATTCTATTATAAACATATTGTGATTCAAGCAATGGAAGAAATTACAACAGTGAGGTGGAGCCAGTGGCCACTGGATGCTCTGGGGGCTGGGAGAGGGAAAAGTAATTGTAATACAGGGGCATTTTAGGGACTTGGGAATTGTCCTGAGTGACATTGCAATGACAGATATAGGCCATTTTGTATCATCATATAACATACAGAACTGTGTGGGAAGGAGTGTGGTCGACAATGTGAACTACTGTCATTGCTTAATGGCAATGCTCCAGGATGTGTTTATCCATTGTGGATGATGTGCCACATTAATGAAGGATGCATATGTGGGAGGTTGTGGGAGGTGTGGGAGATGGGGCATAAGGGAATCCCTATATTTTTTGTGTAACATTTATGTAATCTAAGTATCTTTAAAAAAAAATTGTTATTGGAAAAATAATTATAACCACAAGCGAAGTCTTAGGTGGGTTTTGGGAGCATTTTAATTTTAACTGAATTGTCTGAAAAATACTAGGCAGAAAATTCAGGATAAAGTTGTGTTTTTTAGTGGTGGCCCACAGCACCTAGTGGAGGAAAACTCTCTGGAGAAAAACCCCCTCAATTACAAAGAATTTGGTACTAAAAATTTTGGTACTAATAATCTCACAAATTATCATAAAATCACAATAATATAGTATATCATCTATGATTAGACACATTTTTACTAATTTAAAATAAATTATTAAAAATAAGATTTTATTTGAAATTATACATTATTCATATTATTTATTTTTTGTATATAAACCCTATTATTTAAAAAATTAATAGGAATAGTTAATAGAGGCAATTAATAATTAATCATAGTATTAATTCAATAATATATGTGAGAAAAATACAGAAATATTTTATCATATTTCTATCTCCTGATAAAATAATTGATTTGAAAACTTTTTAGATTCCTTATTAGATATTTAAATTTTGTAAACTATATAGTTTGCATTCATAAGATACATAAAAGTAAGTCTTTGTAAAAGAAGAACCTATATAACAGGACTAATTAGAGATATATTACTTGCATCTAATTTTTTAAAAGCATGAAAATTTCTTTCTATTCCATGATACGGTAGAATATTTTTACTCTTTCTGTTTCCTTTTGCAGTGACTTATGACAACCATGTTTCTTTCATGAAGTGATAGAATGGAATACAATCAAACATAAAATTGAATTTGAATTGCAGCTCTGCTATTATCAAACCCAAATTGTACCAGATCCTAGTGTCAGTTCAATGTGATGACACCAAGCTAAATAATCTCTCAACAAAAGTATTAGGGCATGGAATACTTAGGATTTTATTTATTAACAACAGTAGATTTTGGACTTGTAGGAAAAAGTTTCCAGCTAAGGAAAAATGTCCATCCACTTTCTATCATCAGGCTTGTTCTATTAGACCATGTCCCGTGCATCCATAAATTCATTGTATAGAGTACATTTTTAAAATGCTCATCATTTGTAAACAATTTGAAGCAAATTGGATGCCATCAAAAGTGAAACCATTCTATCTTGGGTAAAATGGTTTAAAACCAGAGATGTAATCAGAATATGTGAAATTTAAGTTGGTTTCCAAATATTTTACACTATTAACAAATAAATTTAGAATGCCCTGTTAAAAAAAAAAATACATGTTCCATTAAGAAAAGGGTCTGTAGATTAAAAAAAAAAAAATCAGAAACAACCACCTCTGGAAACCCTACTAACTCTATTGCTGTCTTGAAGACCTCTGGCCTACTTTAACAGAAGCTGTAATAAAGAAATATTTCACTTTACTATTTTTCTTTAATTGGAAAAAAATTGGCAGTGAATGAGACGTGGGATAATGATTTTCTTTAGCTACAAAATGGTAATGATAGTACCTACCTCATAGTTGTTAAGTCAATTAAATGGTTTAATATATATTAAGTGAGTTTAACAGTGCCTGCCACATACAAATTATTATATAAATGTGTTTTGAAAGAAACATATTGACTGGCACTGATCCCACTTACAGTTAAGGCAGATTTGGACTTTGGTCTCTTCTAAAAATAGTAAGAGACTTATTATCTTGGAGTCAGAAATTCTGTAGATCTTGTCCTGCCCACTTTCTCCTTAGGTGGAAAAGATACCTTCTTGAATGACCAATTCTTTGTCATGTCGTATTTTCCTTGAACTTCAGGCAAGGACATTATTGAACTTTTAGGGCATTATTCAGCTTTTTGAAGTCCTGAAGTCTGCAGAGTTTCATATGATATTGAAAGATTTGGGCTCTGTAGTCAATAGCACTAGGATTAAATTTCATCTCATTCATTCATTTATGTAATGCTGTACGGATTTCACAGTCATTCAAGAGTCATTTCAATCTTAGTTCATGAATAAAACAACATAGTAATATCTATTTTATGGTATTTTCAATCATTAGATGGCATACAATTTACAAAGCATGCAGGACAGTGCCTGACACTCTGTAGTAACTTAATAAATTTCACCCTGTTTGTTTTCAGCCTCATTTCCAAGTCAGTGTCCCATTTATATCTGACTTTTAAAAAACTGATTCATATTTATTATTCAGTTGTTTAAAGATTCTATATTAGGAGACCATAAGAAACTTTCAGAATTCTGAGATATCACTGAGTGAAAACAATGAAAGATTAATGATAGTAACTCTGAGAAGGATTCACTTTAAAAGTCTGAATATCTCACAAATCAAATTCAGGCTAAGGATGATCCCAAAATTTAATGATTTTTCTTTGGCAAATAAGAAAGCTGTTGCAAGAAAATTAATGCTTGTAGTGAAAACTAGTCTTTATTTACTATAATGTGGCAGGCACTATGAAGGCATTGTCTTACTTTATCCTGTAAGTGTCTGTTGCAGTTGGGCAGTTTGATGTAATTATGAATTCCAAAAATATAATTGGATCATACTTGTAAACTGATCTGTTAATCTGGGCATGATTGAGTTATGACTGGGGCATTGACTGGGCCACATCAGTAGGGCGTTGAGCCCCACCTCTTGGTGGGTGGGGAATCAAATATAAAAGGCATGGTAAGAACAGAGTTGAAGCAGTTTTTGAGAAGCAGTTTTGATGTTGGAAAGAAGGCCCCAGGAGAAGAGAAGCAAGCAGTTTGCCTGATCGTCTACATCTGACCTTGTGGAGGAAACCAGAGCTAAGCCCAGAGAGAAATGCAACCCTGGGAAGAGAAGAACCCAAGAAGACTGAAGCCTGAACCCTGGCAAACGCCAGCAGCTGTCTTGCTCTAACATGTGGCAATGGACTGTGGTGAGAGAAGAAACAACGCTTTATGGCCTGGTATCTGTGGACTTCTACCCCAAATAAATAACCTTTATAAAGACCAACCCATTTTTGGTATTTCACATTAGCACCCCTTTGGCTGACTAATACAGTGTCTTTGAAGTAGATTTTGCTTCTGTTTTCTAGAAAATTAATGGAAACTTGGAAAATGCAACCCATCAGGTGCACGAGGTGTGATTTAAACCTGTGTAGTTTGACTTCAGAGTTGGCCTTCTTAAACACTAATGTAAATATATTATAATAGCCTAAATATGAATAAAGATACTTTTTTGGAGAAAGATAGGCAATAAATAGGTGAGTATGTTAAAAATAATAATTTAAAAAAGAAAATGCTAAAATGTAATATAACAGTGACTTAGAACAGTGGGCATCCTCTTTAGAATTGATGTCATATGGAACCAAAAGCAAGAATTTGCATTGTTTAACCATATCCAGGGATGAAAGATAATGAGTGTAAAGGACAGGAGTAAACCTATTAGAAGGAGTTATATGGAAGGGGAATTTTATTTGACCTGTATAAGTATCTGTAGCAGTTTGATATTATTGATGAATTCCAAAAAGAAATATTGGATTATGTTTGTAAACTGGTCTTTTCCTTTGGGCATATTAGAGTGTATTAAATTCAATGGTTTTACTTTTACTTGATAAAATCATGATTAAGGTTTTGATTGGGCCATGTCAGTAGGAAGTTTAATCCCTGCTCCCTTAGTGGGTGTAAACTAACAGAAACCACACTGCAGAGACGAAAGTGGGAGGTTTGAGCTGAAGCCTGAGAAGTTAGCACACAGAGGAACAGAGCAGCTGAGACCAGAGAGAAACAAGCCTCAGGAAGAGAGGAACCCAGGAAGCCCAAACAATCACAGATGTTGGCAGCCATCTTGCTCCAAAACATGGCAATAGTCTCTGGTGAGGGAAGTAACTTATGCTTTATGGCCTGTACCTGTAAGCTTCTACTCCAAATAAATACCCTTTATAAAAGCTAACTGATTTCTGGTACTTTGAATCAGCACCCCTTTTACTGACTAATACAGTATCGTTATCCATTCTCCTCTATTCTAACTTGAAGATCACCTAATAACTTTATCCATATTGTTATTATTCAGCTCAGATAAAATCAAGATTAAGAGAAATAAAACCATCTCACTCTGAATTCTTTGTGTGTCTTTCTGTCATCATCACTCAGTGTGCAGTTCAAATGCTACCATTATACAGAGGACAGGAATTCTGTCATCTGTGTATTCTTTTTATTGTACTAGTTACTAATACAGTAGTTACTAGTATACTATGATACTAATATTTAATACTATGTAGACTGACCTATTCATTCAATTTTGGTTGCATCATATATGTTATTTTTATGTAATCCTTCTACTTCATAAAAATAAAATAATTAGTATATAATAATATTATATGATACAAAGCAAACCATAAAAAATGGTATTAAGCAAAAAATAAATCTATCCATCCTTCGCCAGAGTCTCCCAGGGCTCCATCCCAGAGTCAAACACTGTTTTCTGTAACATGATTTTTCAAACATCTTTGCAAATACAAGCATATTCATATAATGTATATGCATATGTGTTTATGTCATTAGTGTGTGTTAGCATGTGCATTTTACTGCTCAGTTTCTTAATGTACTTTCCATACTAGTCCATAAAGATGTAATACATTCTGAGTTTTTTTTATTGTACATGGCTTAGTTTCCTAGCTGCCATCACAAATACGGTAAAAATGGATTGGCTTAAGGTAGATTCAGGTTTTAGATGTTTGAGATTACTTTATGAATCCTGAAAAGAAAAAGAAGACTGTGTTTTTAAACTAATATATTCCTGTGGGTATGATACCTTTTGATTTAATAAATTTGGTTGAGGGCCCTTTGATTAGATTACTTGATAAGATTGCTTTTGGGCTTTTGATTGGACTATGCACAGAGGGTGTGGTTCATGTTAAGTCTCTGCCCTCCTGCTGTGTCTGATAAAAATGGAAACACACAGAGAGAGACAGAGAAAAAGGAAGCTTCCATATTTGACCCTGCCATGTGAGGAAGGACTAGAGGATCCCTTAAGTATGAAGCCCCCAAGATGTTGCATGCATGCAGAAGCTCAAGAACAGACACGTCCTATCCTTGTTAGCTTATGGCTGAACTCTGGGAGCTGGGCACTGAGACATGGTAGATTCTGGGGGAAAGGCAGAGACCTTGACAGAGACTGGTGGCAAATTTCACCACATGGCAATCGATTTGGTGAGAAAGCATATCTGATGGTCCCTGAGTTTGGGTTTTTCACAGCGTTGAAACTGAAAGCTTTAACTCTAAATAAATCCCCTTTAAAAAATCCAAACTACTTTTGGTACTTTGCATCAGTGGTCCTTTGTCAAACTAAAACAAGAGGCTATAAGGCTGGCTTCTACTAAGGGTCGGTATCTTCTGGCTGGCTGGCATTCCTTGGCTTTTCCCTGTAGTTACAGGGCAATGTTTTCTCATTTCTTTCTGGCTTCTGTTGACTTCCAGCTCCTTGCTTCTCCACCAGGCTTTGCCTTAATAAAGCCTCCATTAATAGGGTTATGACCCAACCTCATTTAGTTGGGCCACACTCTGACTAAAAATAACATCTTTGACCAGTTCTATTTACAGTGGGATCATACCCATAGGAGTGGATTAAAATTGAAAACATGACTTTTTCTGAATCCATTGCATTAAACTCCATCAAAAGGTATACTAAAATTAATTCATGAAGCCCTCTTCATGTTATCAATCTTTGTCTATGTCAAATAATTTTGCAATAAATATCTGTCCTTTTGAATATATGCAAGGGTGAGTTCCCAGAAAGAGAATTGCTTGGTTGAATTGTACATGCATTGTATTAGTCTGACAAAAGGGTGCTGAATGCAAAGTACCAGAAATCTGTTGGCTTTTATAAAGGGCATTTATTTGGGGTAAAATCTTACAGTTACAAGGCCTTAAAGAATCCAACTCAAGATTGTTTTCTCACCAAAGTCAATTGCCATGTCTTGAAACAAGATGGTTGCTGACCTCTGCCTAGTTTCCCTTTCCTCTGAAGAAAATAAAGTCTAGCATGCCCAGAGCAACAGATCATTTCACAAACATAATCCAATATATGCTTTGGAATTCATAATAATACTAAACTTCTATATCTCTCATTCCTCTATTTTGTTTTATTGGTATAATAAAGGGCTTCAGATTCATATTACAATTATGCAGCACTTTATTCTACTGTATATATCTTCTTGTTTGAGAACTATTTTATGATTTTTCTTTCAGTTTTATAAGCAGATTTTATTCTAAGAGATTATTGCATTAGAACTTTTATTGCAGTATTAGTAATGCACACTTTTCTAATAATTTCTTAAAGTGAAATCTCAAAGGGAAATTTATAAATGCAATATATTCTAATTCTTTAATATTTACTGTTAAAATATTATCAAGTAAAATGTAAAATTGTCAATTTAAGTAAATTTTATCACCATTTGCTAATAAAATTGTATGAAATTTTTCTATTTGTATTTTTAAGCAAGGTTTTTTTAATTGCAAATGAGACACACTTATGTGACTTTTGAAAATAGAGATTTATTATACTGATGCACAGAGAAATTAGAAAACCATTTTTGCATTTCTACAGACAATAGAATTTCACTGCTATCAGACCAACAGATCTTATGGAGAATGGGGACATGCCATGGCATCATTCACGATAAATCCTGAGCTCTAATTAAGATTACTTGGCGCTGATAATAACAAAGAGTTGAAATAACTGTGACTTTAACAAGGTAGAGGTTTTTTTGTTTGTTTTTTTCTATCTTCAGAGGCTATCTGAAGTTGGTTCCAAACATTTGGGAACACTGGCTCCTACTGCTCATTGACGATTTGCTAAAGGCTTCCACACTTGTGGTCTGCTCATGCTCACAAGGTAGCTTTAGATTTCCATACAACTTGTAAAAATTCTAGAAAGCATAAAGGAGAAGGGCCTAAGGGAGCTTGAATTCTGCTTGAATCATCCCATTTCCTACATGTCCCCTGAAGTGACTTAAATTCTATCTTATTGGTCATCCTAACTTTCAAACGATATTGGGAAAAATAATTATGTAAATATTGGACTCTTGCCTTTCCTGAAAATATAAGGCCAATTATGAAGAGAGAATGCAAGGAAAAGGTCAAGAAGGCAACCAGAATTCTACAATAACTAAGAGTCTTCCTTCTCTTGATGTATATTTCCCAGTGAGAAAATTTTCTTTCTCCCATCCCAAGGCAGTTCACTGAAACTTTATGCAAATAAAGTGACAGTTGATATTACTTCCCTCAGAAAGGTCTTTAGATTATGATAAAGATTTAGGATTCATGGACTACTTTAAGTTATTCCTTTAAATGTTTCAGATTGTCTTTTAATTTGCAATACAGATTCTACTAATTTACCTGTCTGAAACTCTTTCTTATTGCTGGAGGAGTAACACTGCTATATCTGCATTTGATTCAAATTTTCAATGACTTATTATGATGAACTTTTGTGAATTTAAATGTGATCTTTACAAGCACAGTTTCAATTTACATATACAATACATTTGCCTATTTCAAAGGTCATGATTTCAAAAAGACAATTTTTACATATTTAAATTTTGTCCAGTTTGGAAATCTTCCCCTTTGATGAGATGATCTCAATGCTTTTATGATTTCCATTCCAGATTACATGGACCTGTAATATATTCTACATGGTTGATTATTCTTCTGGAATCTCTGGAGATACAGAATCTATTCGCAGAATCATTATCAAGGTCTCAGTGACTTTAATTAGAGAAGAATCACCCTTGGAGATGCAACAATTGAATGACTCAGAAATATATGCTGTAGTTCAAATGTACATACATTTCCATAGACGTTTAACTTTACCACAGTGTGTGTGTATGAATATTTAAAATACAGTTTTTTTAAGGAACTGAAATGATGGAGTCAAAAGCATTATAAAATATGGACATGAAGTTATTCTCCATCCTTCGGGAAACCAAAGTTCAACTATGCTGTATGAAGTCAGGCCACTAAGTGAGAATCAAAATGTTGATTTAATGTTTGCTGTTTCACTATTTCACTTTTCAAACATAAACTGTAAAATGTTTATTTATGTAGTGCACAACTGTGAATTTTTTAACCTGATAATGTTGATTTAACACTTATTTGTTTTGGGGAAAAATTCTGCCAACATTGGGGACTTTGGGTCTCTTTGCTTACAATCAGGATTCAGGCTTCTTCAGGTTAAACAGCATTTTTTAAAATCAAATCAATTTTATTGATACATATTAATAAGCTGTAAATCCATCTAAAATATAAAAACAATGGTATTCAGTATAATTACATATTTGTGCATTAAGCACTGCAATTATTCTTTTTTTATATATATATATTTTAAAAGATGCTTAGATTATATAAATGTTACACAAAAATGACAGGAATTTCCTTGTTCCCCACCTCCCACACCTCCCATAACATCCCACATAAACATCTTTCATAAGTGTGGCACATCATAAACACCATTCTTGATACTCACTTCAAAAATTCTCCCTTATTTAAAAGGTAAACTGCTTTCTGAATCACTAAGATGACACAGACTTTCTGCAAGCATAGAAAGAGTTGGTAACTCAGAATCATTTCAAGTTATAGTGATTGTGCATGTGTTGCCTTGCTCTCTGTATCTGCAGAGATGTCCTAAGTCTATGAAACTATTACTCTTTTTTTCACAGAAGGCACCACAATACAGAAGCTGGATTGGATCTCATTATGCAGGTAAACAAGGAAGTGTATTTATACATAAGAATCTGAACTAGGCTTTACATTTTGCAAGAATATATTAATGGTGTTATTTGGTAAGTCATAGTCATTAAAGAGTTCTCTTTAGTGATTCCTATAATAAACATTATTAGGGATCCTTTGTAATTGACAAAATATTTGGGAATTGACAAAATTCTGTAATGCTTTATTGGATATTTTCATAAAAATTTTCCTTCTCTAACATCAACATTCTTAGCTAATTTAAGAGTAATTTTATGGGGTATATTTTAATAGATATTTATAAATCTCATGATGAGATAAATCAAAGTGAGCATCATTTTTCATTAATAATCAAAGGATTATGTAGCATACATATAACTTGGATGAGTGACTTTCATGATCCAAGGTTATACTTATGTAAGGAAGCTGTTACTTCAATTCATAGGAATGATGGGTAGAGAAAAAAATTGATGATATAGGAAATGGAGGAGATAATTACAGGATCTTTTTCTTAACAGTGATAAAGTGGATGGGATCTAATGCACAAGGAAAGAACTTGGTCATAGCTAGGAAGACAGACAATCCAGCTATTGTGAAGAGGAGATAGGGCAGAATTTATGAGGTAGATATTGAAATAATTTTCAATACAAACTTAGGAAAGTAACTAGGTACCAGTAGGGTGATTTTAAGAGATAGTACAGGTGTCACATATTGATAATATTTATGATTTAGGTTTTTCTGGTTGTGTTTTATTTGATGTTTTTTTCTTGGATTGTCCCTTTCATCTCCTTCATCATTTCACATAAATCACCTCCCCTTACCCATCACCAGCATGAGTGTAATTCATGTTTACAACAAAACATGTATCCTTTATCCTTACTTATTTTGCCTGTGCTCATATAATCACACACAAACATTTATAAGCTGGTGCATTTATGGCATTTTTATTTTTGTTTTAAAATAACATTATATTATACATAGTTTTATGCATATTTATTTCTTACTGGAGTGTACCTTGTGGGAATTTCTCTAACAGTACAAGTATAGCTGTAATGTATTCTTTGAAATGGTAATATTTCATTTTGAAAATATTTTAATCAACTATTTCAGTATTGACTATTATTGACTTTAATTTTTTGTTGTTTTTGTTAATGCCATTATACATTAAGCAGCAAATATATACTGTGCATATAGCCTAATGTACTTGTGCTTTAATTTCTATGGAATAGATTCTAAAGAGTTTAGTTTTGGAAATGAAAGGTATATGTATTTTTATTTTTATGCTAGATTGCATTCCAAAAATATAGCAAAATTTTTATTTTTACTATGTAAGAGAATGCCTCTTTCTCAACATTTTTGTCAGTCATTGCTATTACCAATTTTTAAGTTTGTTAGACTGAAAATGTGATACATGTTTTTTTTTCTTTTGCATTTTGTTATTTACAGATGCATTTCACCACCACATCATGTTTGTTGGCCATTTGGTTAAACTTTTATTTTAATTGCTTATCTATATCCTTTATCTCATTTTGCTTTGTTTTTCTTTCACTTGCTAACTAGATAGATCTCTTTGTTTATTTTAGATATTAACACTGTCTTCTAAAATATAAATCTTTTCCCCGAAGTGCCTTTGTTTATTGACTTGGTTTATAGTATGTTTTCCTAAAATTCTTGAAAATCTTGAAATTGTCAAATATGTCTGTTTGAAATTTAAAATAAGTGATTCTTCCACAACTAGAATCTAAGAAGGCATCTCCTTTTTTTAACTTGATGGTAATTAGAAAATAAACATTGCTTTATTTTTATATTAAATCTTAAATAATCTTTATTTTATTTTTTTATATGGCATTATCTATATGTATAGTTTTATTTTCTTTTAGATGGAAAATGAGTTTTAACAACCCTATTTATTTAATAATATGTGCATTTCCCTCATATGTGTCTAATTACTTATGTGTGTGTGTTGTGTTTGTGTGTGTGTCTATTAGTGTATAAAATCAAGGAAGTAAAGGATCATTTTTTATATCAGCTTTATATTCTTATAGTCTCAGACAGTGCTGGAACAGAATAAATAATATTTACTACTTGAATAAACAAATTAACTTAAAATTTCATAGTCACTAGTCATAATTATATTTTTAAATTAAATTTGTCCCTGACTTTTGAAGTAAGGATATATAGAATGACATATGGAACAAAGGAGCAATGTGACTGAGTTTGTCCTCTTCCGGCTAACTCAGAGCTTCCAGGGTCAGAAAATATTATTTGCTGTGTTCTTGTTCATCTACATTGTGACAATGGTGGGCAACCTACTCAATGTGACTGTAGTGGTCAGCTCAACCTTGGATTCCCCCATGTGCTTCTTTTTTGGCTACTTATCATTCATAGATGGTGTTTATTCTACAACAGTTACCCCAAATATGAATATAGACTTACTCTATGAGAAGGAAGCCATTTCCTTCCAAGTTTGTATGACCCAGCTTTTTATAAAACATTTATTTGGTGGTGCTGAGATTTTATTGAGGTGGTCATGGCCTATGACCACTATGTGGCTCTCTGCAAACCTCTGCATTATATGAAAACCATGACCCAACAGACGTGTGTTCTACTGCTTCTGCTGGCTTGGGTTGGAGGTTTTGTACATGCACTAGTTAAGCTTCCCTTGGTTTATAACCTTTCCTTCTGTGGCCCTAATATCATCAACAACTTCATCTGTGACATGCCCCTGTTTTTAAAAGTTGCCTGCACTGACATCTACATCATTAGTCTCACCATGGTTGCTAATAATGGAACAATCTGTGTGGTCATCTTCATGCTCTTACTTATCTCCTATGGAGTCATTCTGTAGTCCGTGAAGAAATATCAGTTAGGAAAAGAGGAGCAAAGACTTATCTACCTGTGGTTCCCACATTAGTGTAGTGGTCTTATTCTTTGTTCCCTGCATTTGTATGTATGTAAGACCTCCTTCCACCTTACCCATGGATAAATACTTGACTGTGTTTTACACTGTTATTATCCTTTTGCTGAACCCCTTAATCTATATCCTGAGAAATGCAGAGATGAAGAATGCCATGAAGAAGCTCTGGAACAGAAAAAAAAAATGAGGTGGCTGAGAAATGCACCACCTATTTTCAATGAAGAGTTGCTCTTTGAGGAAATCCATGTGTGATAATATAACTAGTAAATTTTTCTTCAGGTTTAAGATTTTTTGCATGATGAAAAATATTAATTATATGTGAATCCTTTCAGTGATCAGTTTTGTTCAAAATATATTTTTGATATGTTCAAGATTTCTTAGGGAAATATATGTTCATTTTTTATGTGAAGGATTTCCATAGATTTATTTTCTAAGTGATGAGCTATGTTATAATTAATACTGTAAATTTATTTTAGTTAATGAAAGATGTTCCTATGTCTTTTTCTTAAATAAAGTTAATCATTGTTTTTCAGAAGTAATAGTGATAGTTAAAAATTTTGGAAAAATAAAGGAATAAAACATAAAAATGTTCTTCACCTCACATAAAGACAACTATTAGCATTCTTATTTTGTATATATGCCAGCTACTTTAAATATATAGTTTTGTTCTTATTGTATAACAGGTAAAGGTTGAAGAGGAATGAGGCTTCAGAGTTATAATATTAATCATAAGGAAGCTAAATATACAAAAAGAATTTCAATAAACTAGGCAGATATGCAATAAAATTACTAAATTTTACTTATTTTTCCAACTAATAAATAATATTATCTCCTCAAGTGGATCATTTTTGCTTTGTTTTATGTTTTAATAAATATGATCTATTAATTGTCCCAGATAGTTTAAAATATCTGATAATTACTCTTCTGAATTTCAATGTCACTCTCTTCTTTTTACTTACAGTGCTTAGTGACCTTCTAATAGAGGTCCAGGCCCTGTCTTGATTATCCCTTGCATACCAGGGATAAGACCTATTTTATCATGGTGTAAAATTCATTTGATGTGTTGTTAAATTCGATTAGCAAGTATATTGTTGAGGATTTTAGCATTTATGTTCATTAGAAAGACTGGTCTGTAGTTTTCTTTTTTTGTGGTGTCTTTATGTGGCTTTGATGTTAGAGTGATGTTGGATTCATAGAATGAGTTAAGTAATGTTTCCTACACTTGTATTTTTTGGAAGACTTTAAGCAGGATTGGTTTAGTTCTTTCCAGAATGATTATTAGAATTCACCCGTGAAACCATCTGGTCCTGAGGCCCTATCTTTCATATGTAAAATTAGCACAATCTATAACACATGAGCTTCAATATAGAATGCAAAAATGAGTGCTCTCCACTGGTAAATCATATTGTATTAATTGATTTATATCACAATATTTTATCAGTATTATTATTAAATATTGATTGCTTTTATGTTCTCAAATTCTGCCTAATCATAACACTATTCCTGAAATAATATCAAGAGTATGGTTATAACAAAGTTAATTAACATAGTCCTCCACTTTTAGATATTTAGCTAATTTTCAAGTTTGTATAGTAATATCTAGTGTTCTTTTGTCTGTAAGTTCCCTAAAGGCAAGGAAAATTATTTAATACTTTTTGTGCCCTCTGTTCCTTACACAATGTCTGGGATATAGAATCCACTCCATAAACCTTGTCAGTTACCTGTATCCTTTCTTTTTCTGATCTATTAGATCTCATAATACCTTTGAGTTAGCAATTTAAACAAAACTTGACTGAACAGTTTTTCTGCCCCATGTAGCATTACCTAATGTCCCTCTCTGGTATTCAGCTAATAGCTGGGGTTTTATGTAAGGTCCAAGAAAAGTTTACTCATGTGCAAAGCTAGTGCCTTGTCAGAGAAGGTTATAAGGCTGGCTTCTGTTAGATCTTTCTTCCTCTGCATGAAGATATAAGGCCTATAGGTGAGGTCTTTCCAACAAGGTTGTCAGAAATGTATCAAAAAGGGATGAACAATAAAAATAATAATAATTTAAAATTTTTTTTTGTTGTTTTTTCCCATTTTTTGAATGTCCCAATCCTTTAATTCTATTTTATTTTAAGTTTTTTTTCCCCTGGGTTTCCATGTATTTTATCTCTTATATTTAAGCTTATTATTATTTCATTTTCCTATTAATTATATTTGGTTATTATATGGGCTTCATCTTCAAGGAAAGTTTAGATCACAGAAGGGTTACAATAGGTGCAGTAGAGGATCATTGGTGGGGGGTGTCTGGGTTGGGGGATTCATTGGAGGAAGTTCACCCGAATACACATGAAAGATATATAAAATTGTCCAAATGATCAAGGGGTGGGACATGGTCACAGTGGGTGGACAATCACTCAATAAATGAGGGAATACTGAATTCCCAGCCTGGAGAGCTCTGCCACATTCTCCAAGGGAGCCAGCAACAGTCCCCCGAGTGCAGGGGCAGTGTCTGGCAAAGGAGGATGGTCCACTAATGGGTTCTTGTTATTGATGACTAGCCTTACAAATCTTTGTTCTTGTAATTGAAACTTAGCCTACTGTTATGGGGTGCCTAAGGGTTGCCTCCAGAGAGTCTCCTTGTTGCTCAAATGTGGCCTCTCTCTAAGCCAAACTCAGCATATGAATGCATTTCCTTCCCCCTACATGGGACATGACTCCCAGGGTTGAGCCTCCCTGGCAACTAGGGATTAACACCAAGTGTCAACTGGCAATACCACTGGAAAAAGACCTTGAATAAAAGGGGGAAAAGGTAAAGACAAATGAGTTCATATGGTTACGAGTCTTCGAAGAGAAGCAGGAGGTCTTCCCAGATGTAACGTTTATGCAAACCTTAGTAGGTTTGCATAGGATCTCATAGAACACCAAAATGGATATCACCCCACACTGAGGGACTCCTGAGGGCTATGGAGACACCCAGGTCCTATATAAGGGGGGATAGCTCCAGAGATTGATGCCTTATCAGTGGGCTATACTTTGGATTCTGTGCTCCTGAGAGTGACAGAATTGGACTCAAATAAGTCCTCCCTGCACATGGTCTATCAGTCCCTTCTATTCAAACCTATATGTGGTGCTGGAGTTTGTAGTGTACTTCCAGAGACTGGAGCCTTTTGCCTGCACATGTGCCAGCTGTGCCTGGAATCTCGTTGGAGCTCCAACTCCTACTCTACAGCTCAATGGACTCACCCAAGTCACCTGGTTTGGAGATGATGATGGACAACAGCTATCCCAGGGAGTGGAGAGAGTCTGCAGCTGCAGGAAGGATAATCCCATCCATCGTATCCATGGGATATAAGCCCCTGCTCACTTGGAGGTGGAGTGAAAATCACCATCCCAAACTCCTCAGGATTGGGGGAAGAGCTATGGACTAGAGAAGACTCACTAGTTTTCTGTTGTAGACATATTGTGATTCAAGCAATGGAAGAAATTACAACAGTGAGGTGGAGCCAGTGGCCACCGGATGCTTTTGGGGCAGGGAAGGGATAAGCAGTTGTAATACAGTGGCTTTTTCGGGACTTGGGAATTATCCTGAGTGATATTACAATGACAGATATAGACAATTTTACATCAGCGTATAACATGCAGATCTGTGTGGGAGAGAGTGTGGTCTACAATGAGAACTATGGTCCATGCTTAATGGCAAAGCCCCAGTATGTGTACATCCATTGCAAGTGATGTGCCACACTAATGAAAGACGTTTATGTGGGATGTTATGGAAGGTGTGGGAGGTGGGAAACATGGGAATCCTTGTAATTTTTGTGTAACATTTATGTAATCTAAGCATCTTTTAAAATATAAAAAAATAAAAAATATGTAAAAAGAAGGTAGATAGATATAGAAAGAGATAGCTTGATAGATCACTAGAGAGATATGTAGATATAGATAGGTAATAGTTTGATAAAGAAAGATTATAATAGAGACAGGTAGAGGTAAAAGAGAGAAAAATGATAGCTAAAGAGAGGTACAGAGAAAATTATATGTCAAATATAATTTGAGACTTATATGTCAAAAAGTTGGAGGATCTGGGTCTTTGGGTTGAGGTATATTGGAATTCTCTGTATGGCTTTTGTGTTATCTTTACAACTATCTTGTAAGTTTGAGTTTATTTCAATTTTAAAAGTTTATAAAAATATATTTTTAAAAAAGCGGGGGGGGGGG
>JAQZBX010058848.1:0-11835 GCA_029593785.1 Cabassous unicinctus | reverse complement strand
TGCCACCTTCACTGCTAAGGATCTTGGAGCTAAAATTGGTTTTCTGGAACCCAGTGCATGACCCCAGAAGCCAGCACTGAGACCCAGCAAGGCAACCCTGACCCAGGCCTCCTGAGCAGGGTTCCTGAAGGCCTCCATGACCATGCAGTTCCTGACACTGGGCGAGTATTTACACTGTGATCCTGTTTTCCTCCTTTCTTCCTGGCCTAGAGGCAGCTGGGAGAGGGAGATCAGCTCCCTGACAAGAATACAGTTAACCTTATTGTGCACATACATAATATGTGCACATATGTTGGTTAATTTTCTCTCCCCTTCGGGGATGAGAAGCAGACCCAGGTGCTTGAGAAATTGATCTATGGGCTCAGAGCCCAGGAGTCCTGGCTCTGGGTCTGTGCTGTTCCTCTGGATTCTTTTCCCAGTTTCTAGAACTGATTTGGCTCCCTAGAGCCTGCAAGGGGGATCAAGGAGATTTTGTCTAGTGTTCACCATCATAAACACATGGCTTATAGCATATCTGGTGTTTGTGTCCACCAGTCATGGTGCTTTTGGAGGTACAGTTATCCCCTCTGTCCAGAGGATGAACTTCGAGTCGAACCCCTCTGCTTGGCCATCTTGCCAATGGACCGAGGTGAAAAGCCCTTTATCTGGGTACCCCAATGGCTTTTGCTTTGAACTTGATTTCCCAATGCCTGGGACATGTCCAGGGAAGGGTTCACAATGGGGAGATGGAGCAGGCAAGGAGAAGGTGCTCTGGGAGTTGAGGAGCATCCGGGGCAGCTTGGTGTGTGGACAGGGGGCCTACATACCCTGCTGTCAGATTCACTGGGGCCCAGGACATCGGGTCTATGGGCTGGGGACGTGGTGCTCATACCTACGCACTCCACCACCCCTTCTCCAACTCTCCTACTGACTCACTTCGATCCTCTGAAATGATTTGCACCAGCTTGTAGTCCTCTGGCTTGTCCTCAGCCAGGTTGTGTTTGTCCATGGCCTTGAGGATGACGGCTGCAGCCGTATCTTGGCTGGTCACCTGGGGTGGGTCAAGGCAGAGGCTCTCAGGGCATTTGTCCTGGAGCCGGCACCCCCAGAGTACAGCTGCCCAAGAATGCTATGGAGCCATTACTGCTCAAGGCTCAGTCTATAGGGGTCTCACTGTCTTTCCTGCTCCCCCAGGCAGACCTCCATGGAACGAGAGGGCACTTTTCCAATCATCCCTTACCCCATCTCCTACAAGAACCTACAGCTCTGTGTTGAGGTTGTTTCCCAGTGTGGGTCCAAGCCCCTGCCCTGTAGGCTGAACCCTGTCCCCTGGGTCCGCAGCCTGTACACCTGCTATGGGCTCCCAGGACTCCGGGGACAAAGGGTGACCATGCAGCAGAAGGTGGGGACTGAGGAGAGAAATGGCCTCTCTCTGTCACCTCCTACCTCCAATCACTGGAGACAGCATGTCTTTGGGGCATTCCCTGCCCGGGCCCTGCCCCTCCAGGACAACTCCAGGTAGAAGTGAAGCCTCAAGGCAGAGCACACAGCATCTAATTCAAGCCCTGATGTCAGAGAGGAGGGGCTGGACGACAGCCCATGTCACCCCAGGAATGCCCTGGGCTCCAGGATGCAGCCATGGTCAGCCATGTCCAGAACCCAGCTGTTTCTAACATGGGTCTGCTCCAGGACAGCAGGGAGGGAACATGTCCTTACTTATCTGTCTACTGCCTGAACCACTGAGGGTCCCAAGGGACGTTGCCCCTGGCTCACCAGGATGCTCCTGTACACGTTGCCGTGGTCTTCGTCCAGGCTGACATGCATGATGCAGCAGTCGCCCACCTGCTGGCTATAGAGTGGCCGTGAGCTGCAGGGCATGTGGCTGCTCTGGGCAGGACTGGGTTTTATGGAGGAGGAGGAAGAAGATGTTCCTCTGGATACTGATGTGACAACGGAGGGGTTCCATGTCGATGTTGAGGTTGACTCCTCAAACTGTGGGGACAAGATCAGCAGTAGGCCTGGAGCCTTAGGCCACCTCAGGCCTGCTCTAGAAGCTCTAGGGATCTAGAGCAGAGGTTCTTAACCAGAGGTCCATAAGTTTGAATTAACTTTATTTTCGGATGATCCTAAAATTTAATTTAAAGTCATGCAGATGTTGAGTGTCATAAAACTATCTGGTGCTACACTCTGAGAAGGTGTCCATTGTGTTCATCTGACTGGTAAAGTGGTCTGTGGAACAAAAAAGCTTAAGAACTCCTGCTCTAGGAGCTCTATAGAGTCGACTATCCTCAACCCCTTTGTTCATAGTCACCTGCGTTTCCTGGCCATCTTGGGACTCTGGGACATGTTCCAGGTGGATTTCCACTGCAGAGCTTGAGGAGCCGGCCACATGTATGGGAGGTGAGTCAGCTGCATCGCCGCTGTTAAGGTCAAGGCCACACTGGACCTGGACACTGGAGTGGGAGTTGCTGCTACCAATGGGCTCAGTGCCAGGGGCCTGGCGGCTGCATGGATGTTCCTCTTACCTTGAGGACCTCCCCTGGGATGCAACCAACCCCTGCCCTGCTACCACTGCACCTTGCTAAGTGTTCAGTCATCAATAGTAGCCAGTGGGTTCCAAATGGCTGAGAGACCATTTCCAGCAACACCCCATTTCACAGAAGAGGCCCAAGATGGGGCGACTCACCCCAGTCACAGGGTTGGTGAGTAGTGGAGCTGGGATTCCAGCGGTAAACTGTCAGTCTTTCCAAGCCCTTGCTTAGCCTGAAGCTTCCCTGAGCCCCGAGCCAGCCCCCACTTGCCCGCCCTGAATGAGGAACTCACTCTTTGCTCCAAGGCTTGATGCCTTCTGGGTAGTGTTTGGCCTTTAAGCTCTTATTGGATGACTGCGGTGGGGGCTCCAGCTCACAAGACAGGTGGTAGCTACAGGACAGAGTGGTGGCTGTGAGGTTCCCAGTTGCCACACTTCAGGTCTCCCACCCAGTATGCACACAGCAGTTGGCATTTGCATGCCCCACTGTCTTCAGGCAACAGGTCCTATGCTGACCCAGGAGCCACCATGCTGATCCTGTCTCTACTGTGGCCTGATTCTGTCTTGGTCTCACCTGTCATCCTCACTATGCTGCTCCATGGCCCCAAACCAGGCCCCGAATTGCTCATTGGGCACAATGGAGTCGTAGCAGCAGCCTGCCTGGAGCTGCTGGAGCTCAGCAACCATCTCATATTCCTGGGGCCAGAGGAAAAGAAGTTCTGTTGCCAAGGCCTGGGTAGGCTTGTGGGTTGGGATATGGCCCAGAGGCTGGATTTGTTTCTGTGGGTCCCCCCACCCCTCCACTCTCATCCAGTCTTACCTACCCTTCAAGGCTGAATTCATACATTTCATCCTCCAGGCAGCTGTCCTTCATCCCACATATAACCCCCACGCACCAGAAAGAGAGCTTGGCCCTGTCTTTTCTCCTCTAACTCTCCCCATCAATCTAAGAGGAAGCTGCCTGCAGCCCAGCAGGATCCTGCCGAGGACAGTCTCCATTTTCTACCTCCAATGCCACCCCAGCTTCGTCCCTGCAATGATGGCCACAGCTGCTCACCTTCCTCCTTTTGTCAAAATTGACCATCCTCCCCTGGAAGGCAAAGAGTTCGCATCCATCATAAAGGGGCCCCCAGCCATTGCCATGCCCATTGTCCCTGAGCCCCTGTCATGCTGCACTACTGTGGGGTTCAAGATGCATGGGGCAGTCCAGACCAGGCTGGGCCCAGGCAGGCTTCTGGGTGCCAGGAGTGGGACTGGGAGTGGACACAGGGAGAGCTTCCAGTTCCAGCCTCTGATGACAATGGAGAGAATGACCCTTTTACTGGCCTCCTATTACTCATCTGTAAGAAGGCCATGGCACCGCAGCTCCCAGGGTGGCTGTGAGGCTCTCAGGAGATGAGCTGTGCCCACTGCTGAGAGCTCAGGGCTCAGGGAGGGCCTCTTCTCCCTAACCTCAGGGTCCATTTCCCACCTTGCGCTGGGCCCCAGGCTCACTCACATCCAGATACTCCTTCATGAAACAGTCCACCATCACAAATTTTGTGAGGAATGTCCCGAGGTACGGGACAGCGCCCTGGATGACACCCTGTGGCATTAGGTGGGGGTGGGTTTGGGATGATCACAGGCTCTCAGGTGTCCCCAAGACCCTGCCCTGGAAACTCCCCAGCCTCAGACTCCTAGGACCACCCAGCCTTCCTCTGGGATAGTCTAGGACACTTAGCTGTCACCCCCTAAGTTCTCCTCCCAGCCTCCAAGGATCCCAAACTCCCTTGCAGTCATCTCCCAGAAATGGCTTTCCTTCAATCACCAAGTTTACTTCCTTCCCCCACCCGATCTGCCTCAACTCAGTTCTTCAAGGCTCTTGCTCTGACTGGCTGAAAATAGTCCCCCAGGATTTCCACGGCTCATGGCCCTAAAGGTTCCAGGAGAGGGGACATTTAATGGGAGGCTTTCCAGGCTCAGTGACCCAGGAGGGATGGGTTTGAGGAGGGCCCGCATTCTGATTAGGAAGCCATCGCAGCCCAACCCTCCCAGCCTCAGGCACACTCACCCTCTCCTGCTGCTGCTTCTTCTGGGCTCTTTTTGGGTTTGCCTTCAGGGTGGAGAATTTGGAGATTCCCTCCTGCCAGGGTTGAGGACGAGGTCAGTGAGGCTCTCTACCCCTCACCCATTGTCCCTGGGGTCTTGGGTGATTTGCACCATGTGGGCAGGTGCAAATCTGCTGCCACCACATGCCTACATCACAGCCTACTGCCCTACACCTGGCCCCCACCTGCCCACGAACCAAACATATTCATCTTCCTCTTCATCCACAAAAGACAAGACAGGAATTTTCCAAAACACTTTTAGTGAGAAACTAAGAAAACCAAATCCCACTTGGATCCCCCAGCCTCCTCTTTACCTTGGTGGACAGCTCCCTGCTCTGTGAGTAGTTGTCATTTGAGAAAATGTCAGACAGCATCTAAAATAGGCGGAATCTGTCCCTGGGGGACAGCAACAAGGAAGGAGAAACGTGGGAGTGGGTAGGAGGGTGTAAAGGCTAATGCACTTTATTTTAGCACCTATCACCTGGCCTGCCTGGGTGGCTGGTGCTGAAACTGGGTAGCTCTGAGAGCTGCAGGACAGCATGGGACTTGGGAGCTAAGCTCTCATGTGGGCACAACAGGTACCCTATTCCCATTTCATAAGCAGCTGGTTTTTACATGTGTATTTTCAATTGGACAGAGTGTGTTGCTGAGAAGCAAATACTTGACATGCTCCCATTTGGCTCAACTCTGTACCACACAGAGGAGGGAACCGGTGCTGAGGCAGAACAGCTGACCTCAGATCATGTGGAGACCTAGAGCCCCATCCTGCCCAGCCCCTGCTCAGTAGCCACTGCTACCCAGGCTCCCTGGCAGGCAATGCCCAGCCCCTATGGGTTCCCTGGTCCACCCTGGTGGTCCCTGGGGAGAGGACTGCCCACTTGGAAACTTCATTCCATGTCTTCTTCAGTCCGTGAATTGTGTGGCTCTGAAGAGCAGAGAGGATGGCATAGAATGAAGAGAAATTGTGGAGGATTCTGCACTCCTGGGGAAGGAGAAAGAAGGAGCTGTGAGGTGGCGTCTGAGCCCCTCCTGCTTTAGCTTCAGCCCCTTCAGTTGACATCTCCCCTCTTGGATTAGACAGACACACAAGAAGCCCCCGAGGGAATGCTGTGGGCCCACAGAGTGACACCACAGTCAACCTGAGGTCGTAGCCTGGGTGGAAGTGAGGACAGTGTAGACTGTGCTACAGCCAGGGAGGGCCTGTAGTCCTGAGAGCCAAGAAGAACAAAGAGGGGCTCCAGGACTCCAGAGAAGGCCCCGGGCATACCCTGGCCACCTCGATCCAGTGCTCCACCACCCTGGCCCTGTCCGGGGCCTTCATGCTCCGGTCCCCGAGGCCAGCTGCGATGATGCAGTTGGTCACTCGGTTGAATTGGCTGATGGTGGCGCGTATGGTGGGCGCCAGGTGCTCCTTGCCCTTCTTGTTGCACTGGGACCAGATGGAGCTCAGACAGTCATATGGCACCACCTTCTTGAACAACTCCTGGGGAGGAGGGGATGTCAGCCAGCCCTGCCCTGCCCAGCTCAGACCCTGCAGGCCCTCAGGACCCAGGCCAGGGTCCAGTGGTCTCAGCTGGAACTCGGCAGGCTGAGGACAGGGTGTGTTCTCTGCCTCCTGAGGGGACCTAGCACTCGAGTGACCCAGGGCCCAAGGCTGGCAGGGAGGAGAGAATTGCATTTTCTAGTCCATCTCACAGACCCCAGCACCTGAGGTGCCTCATGCCTCCAGAGGCCCAGGTGGCACCCTCTCCCCTCCTGATAACACCTCCTGGGCCTGCTTGTGGTCCGCTGCATGGTCCCTGTGGGGACCAGAGGCTTTGGGTGCCGGCCAAATGATTCAGTGCACATCAGGGTCTTATAAGTGTCATTGCTGTGGAGCCCCCACTCAGAGTGGGCCACCCCTGGAGCTGGCTGCACCACAGTGAGCTCCCTTCAACCCCCAAAGGCCAAGCACCCTCAGGCTTTCTACTTCTTTGCTCTCATGTGATCTTCACAGTCAGTGTGTGTGGCAGGTACGGTTAGTGTCCTATATCTACCCTCCAGAGGGGGAAGTGCAGGCTTGGAGATTAATAAACTTGCCCAGGTCACAATTCTGGGAGAGGAACCAGGGTTTGGACTCAGATCATATGATTCAGGATCAGAGGATGGTAAGGATGGGGTGGCAGATCCTGGGAGGAAGATCCACCCAGCCCCACCCTGCCAAGCCCAGCTGCTCACCGCATCCATCTGTGTCAACTGCTCTGCCACAAGATCAGGACGGAAAGCCAGGAGCTCAGCCTTCTCCCCATTCAGTTTGTTGCCTGAGGTCTGAGACCAGGTGCAGGAAGGCTCTGGTGGTGTAGCCCACCCTGGTGTTGATTTGAGCTCTGGCAGTGGCTCTGGTGGTGGTGCTAGACTTGCCTCCCACTCGAGAGCCATGGCTGCTGAAGGTGATTTAACATGTGGTGGCTCCAGATCGGGCACTGGCTTGACCTGTGTTGGTGGCACTGGAGGTAGTGGCGGGATAGCCTCCAGCTCTGGAACTGGTGATACACATGGTGAGGTGGCTTCTTCCAGACTGGAAGCAGGTGCTACATGAGATGGAGCCGACTGTACCACCAGAGAGGGCATTGGGGCTACCTCCATGGGTGACAATGGAGGTGGCATGAAACCCTCTTCAAGCTCTAAAGCTGGTACTTCTGATGGCGGAGGAGTAGGCTCTACTTCCAGTGTAGGCAGTGCTGATACGTGTATAGTTGGCAAGGTAGGTGGAGATGCATTTGCCTCTAGCTCTGGAACTGGGGCATTTGATGGGGATATGGGTGCCTCTGGCCCTGGAGCTTGTCCACCTGATTGTGATGTCACTGCCTCCAGCTCCTGAGCAGGTGCCCTGGATGTTGAAATAGCATGGTCTAGCTCCAGGGTGGGCACGGACCCTAATTCTGTGGGTGGTGGTTGTGGTGGTGGTGGTGCCACCTTCAGCTCAGGAGCTGGTGCTATAGCAGGTGATGCATAAAGCTCTGTTTCCAGAGCAAGCACTGGCACAAACTCAGTAGATGCCAGAAGAGGTGGAGATGGAGTGGGTCCAGGCTCTGCAACTGCCCCTGTTTCTGCCGCAGTTGGTGGAACTGGTGCTACAGATCGCAATGGAGACATTTGCAGCTCAGGATCTGACAAAGGAGCTGGGGAAGATGTAGGTTCCACAGTATGAATGGCTCCAAGTGTCTTTCAAATACAGAGAAGGTCCCACTACCTCTAGGGGAAGATCCAGCCCAAAAAAGTGTTCCCAGACTGCTGTCTCCCAGGAGTCTTGTCTGGAGTTCCTCTTTGTTACTGGCCCAAGGGCAATCTCTGGTAGATCCTGCCTATTGGTCCAGTCCCGGCCCCTACCCCACAAGCTCACGTGCTCCCACGCCAAGACCTCCTCACCCTTTGGGTCTGCCTCCATGGGCTCCAGGTGGCTCGTTCCTGAAAACAAAACTACAGCACGATGCTCCAGGGCAGAGCCGGGCAGATGCACCTGGGCATAGGCCACCAGCAGCTTGAGGCAGGGAGAGTCTGGTGGTTGGAGGAAATCTTCAGGGTACTGGTCCATCCAGGTGCCCAGCAGGGAGGAGAGGGTGCTGATAGCAGGTGGGTGGGCAGCAGAGTCAGGTACTGTCCTTTCCTTCCATGCTGCCCCCCAGGGACCCTCTCACAGGAACATAAAGTCCATAAGGACAGGGAAGGGTTTTGCCTCATCTGTCCATAGCCTGGCTCTGACACACAGTAGGAGCTTCATCAATATGTGAGTGATGAGGGGACAGGGTCTGTCCTCCTGCCCCAGGTCATGACCCCCACCCAGTAACTTCTGCCCTGAGGAGCTGCCTCATCATCTGCCATGTGTTACGTGGGACTCTTCTTCCCCCCGCCTCTGCCCTTCCAGATGACAGGGGCGCAGACTGCCTTGCCATCCCTGCAAGAGGTAGACAGGACTGAGATCCTTGGCAGATTTGGAACAGGCTGCTCACCACCTCCTGTCGTGGGTCTGTGTGAGGTGGTGTTTGAGGGCCTTGGGTCTGTGATGGGGCTGTGGTGGGGATGTCTTCTCTCGGGACTGACAATGAGGCCCAGGAGCCTCTGCAGCCAGTGCCCCAGGACCCACCCACAGCTTCCTTTGACTCTTTTCCAACTGGAGGAGAAAGCCCTCCGGACTCAGCCCTCTAGGGTCATAGTGTGTGTGGGGCCCAGTTCCGCCCAGCCCTTCCCTGCCACCTACCACCCACTCCCTTCACGGGTGTCTGGTGAGGAGAGCTCCTCCCTCTCACCCAAAGTGCACTCACTTTTTCATTTCAAGGCCTCCGCCATGCCCATCACTGGCAAGGAGTTTATTTCCATATCTAGGGGAGACAGTGAGCGTGTCACAGCTAACTTACTGAGTGTACCCCTTCCTAAGATTGGCTGCAGCCCCAAAGCAGACAGAACCCAGAAGGTCAGGGACTTTTGTCTGCTTTGAGCACTGCATGAAGCTACGTGCCTAAGAAAGTGCCTGTACTTAGTAGACACTTGATGTATACTTGGTGAAGGAATGAGCCCTACGCGGAAACTTCTCAGACATAGGGTGGGCCTGGACCCCTGTGGCGGTGACAGTGGTCCCTGCTCTGACCATACCAAGTTCGGGGGCCCCCAAAAGGGATCTCAAATCTCCTTTAGAAATGAGAAAACTCCTGTCAGTAAGGGGTGAGGCCAAGAGCTTCCTTACTGGGAAGCAGAAAATCCTGTCTTTGGACAAACCTGCCCCTCCAGCTGCCCTGTCCACTGAGCCAGGGCCAGGGGAGTACTTTCCATGGATCTGCCCAGGTAGTCCTTACAATCAACCTTGGAGGTTGGTCATCTAACCACCCCCCTTCTCAAGGAGGAATGTGAGGCCAGTGGGTGAAATAACATTTCTGAGACACCAGCAAGTTGGGGGCAGAACAGGCAAGGTGTCAGGGATGGGGCGGCTGCTCACCGCTGGAACAGCTGGTCCAGGACCTGCTCGGTGGTGGTGAACACCCGGTATGTCCCAAGGAAGATGTTGACATAGGTGATGTCGCCCTCCTGGAAGGCAGGCACCAGGTGTTCTGCCAGCTTCTCCCAAGGGTCTGCCTTGACCCTCCGCACCGTGTGGCTCTCCTCCCTCAGGAGGGCCGAGTCATTCTTCCTCTAGGGTGGGACAGAGGAGGCCCATGCTGTCAGGGCCAGAGCTGTGTACCAGCAGGGGTGCTGAGGCTGAGGGCAGACCTGCTGCACCCAAGCCCTCAGCGACTTGAGGCTGAGGGGGATGTGCATGTCTCTAGCAGAAGAGGTCCTCAGCCTTGATATTGAATTTGAGATGAGGGAATAATTGAAAGATGAGACCCCAGACCTGGCAAAGGGCAGATGACTGGAGTGTCCCTGGGGGGAGAAAGACCACTGCAGGGCTGAGGATCTAAACAGATGCCTCAGGGAACAGCAGACCCACCTGGTCAGGAAACCACTTATGGGACTCCAGTGCTCATGGGGCTGAAGCCACAAGGCGATGCCATTTACCTCCTTGATACCAGATCAGGTAAATGAAGGAAAATGCAAAGAGTAAGTTCCAGGCAGGGTGCAGGGAGCCCCCAACCACACAGACAGCCGGTGGTAACTGAACTGCTCCAGCCTAGGGAAGTTCTCTGACCCTTGCTGGTGAAAGGGATGTCTGCGTGGCCTGTGTCCAGCCATCCCTTTCCTGGGTGCCTCTACTGGGGTTGGGAGAGAGCAGTGCCTTGGGGCCCTCAGAATGTGCTCAGGGCAGCAGTGCTGACAGGGCCACAGGAAAGGATGGTCTAAGGCCCACAGCACTGACGGCCAAATCGCTGCTCTAAGCTGCCTTCCTTCTGGAATATTGCACAGCCGAGTCAGGCCTCTGCTCCTGAACTGAGAAAGTCATGGGGACGGTTATGGGATAAGGCATGAACCCTCCTAAGTGAGAGGAGCTGCATGGCTTAGAGCAGGTGAGGAAGGACAGTCACCAAGACTGCTGCTGGGGACATGGGGCCTGGGAGGGAAACAGAAATACAGCAGCAAAATGCACATGTATCTGAAGTGAACCCACCCTTCAGGCTGTCCTGAAGAGAAACCCATGGAAAAGACTCCTCTCTGATATTCCTTTCCACATTTGAAGTCTCCAGGCCCCTGGTCTAAGGAATGGCTGTGTGGTGGGTGATTGGTTGGGGACCAAGGATTCTCAGCAAGAGGGATATCGGGCCACTCAGGCATGAAAGCTCTGGGACAGAGAGCAGGGGAGTGGCCAGGGTGGGGTACAAGCCCTGGGGTGCTTCCTGCTGTTTCAGGACCCTCCTTGGCACCTGCCCCCACCTGGAACCAGCGCTGGCCATGGCCAGTGCCATGATGGACTTGCACCTTCTGCAGAGAGATGGTATAGAGGAGCCCTTCCTCCAGCTCCTCGTCGACCACTTGCGTGGAGCCCTGCGAATACAGTGCCCGGAAGCCGGGCAGGACACATCAGCCAGTGACCTGCCCTTCTCCACAGGGGAAGCTGCACCTCGTTTGGGCCAGGACCCAGGTCAGGCCCAGATGGATGGCTGCCTTCCCCTCCAGCCCGGTTGGAGAGATGACAGCTTGAGAGCTCAGGATTAACACTGGCAGACATAGGTGCCACCCCCTACATATGCCTTCCCACCCTTCCAGCCATGACCTGGCAGGTGACAGGGCAGGACCTCCTGGGTTCCCATCCCTGATGGCCTGCTCCTGCCCAGGGTGGACCCCTGCTCATACCTCCCACTCCCTGGGAGGTGGATGGACATGGGGCTGCCCTGGGCAGGAGCACAGCAGTGGCTTGTGCTGAACTGGCTGCCCTGGGACACCCGTGTTACCTGTGGGGACCTCCTGGCAGATGGACAGGGGCTTTGCAGCTGAGGCCTGAGCCAGAGTCAAAAGCAATCTAAAGGGGTCTCATTCCTGGTTTGGCTGAGGCCGGAGCCTTGGGATTTAGGAAGACAGCAGGAGAACATGCTCTCTCTCCAGCGTCTCCTGCCAAGTGAGCTGGGGAAGGGGCTGCCTTTGCAATCTGGGTGCCTGGTTACCTGGGTTCCAAGTTCCGTTGGGGTCTGTCACCAAGGAAGTGAAATCACCTCCTCAGGTCCCCTTCCTGGGCCCCCTCAATGGTAAGAACTCCATGACAGTCCCTCTGCACGTCTGTCTGTCTGTCCTCCTCACCTAGATCTTCTTGTTGACTGGACACAGTTCTGTCAACTC
>JAQZBX010058847.1:0-17652 GCA_029593785.1 Cabassous unicinctus | reverse complement strand
TCTACCATTTCTTTGTTGCATAACCTAGTTCCTGTCCTTCCTTTACGACAACCTGCGGCCCCAGAAACCTATTTAAAAACCTCAGAGTTCCACTCCCTATCTCCCACCCTCTTCACATTCCCCTAAGCTTCAAGTTCTTCGTGCTCTTATTCTATAATATGCCTGGCCCAAGAGCCTCTAAGACCCTAGCAAACCTGGGTGTGTGCCTGGACCTCCCACCACTCCCACTCCGCTAGGGACTACTCTAGACTGTGTCTCTGCTCCACTGAAAAACACACCAAGCCTGCTGGGCTTGCCTGTCAGTCTGGTCATCTGGGGGAAAGAGATGAAAAGAGAGAATTAAACATTAGGGGCTCAAGAGAAATCACTTTTTAAAGAGGAATGTAGAGAAACATCTCTGAAAGGGCAATTCTCCATGGACACTAACCATCAGTTCAAGAAGCTGCCTGAAGTGTTACAAACACGATGCCTTTTCCTATGTAGCTAACATCTCCACCCTCGACCTGAGTAGTACAACCCTGGTGCCTACTTCACTTTCATGACAGCAAAAGACAATAACCAGATACCAGCTGCTGGAGGCATTTCCATTCAAAAGCCCAAAATGATGCTGTGATGTCCCATCAGCTTGACAGAGCTCCTCTGCCAGGCAGGGGTCTAAAGGAAATCATTTGGAGTTCAGAAAATTAAATCAACATTATATCAACCTAATTTTCTCAAGATGCTAATTCCAGGAGCCCTTTTGTGCTGCCTGCTGGTACTGGAAAATGGGAGGGAGACCTGGGAAAAGGGAAGGACTTAACGCTGGAGGGGTCTACCTGCCAGTTTTGCCAGCATGCAGGAAGCAGTTAGGTGGGTGGGAGCTGAAACATTAGAGAGACTGGAAAATAAGGTTCTTCAGCCGTGGATAATGATGGGGACTAATGGAATGAGAGTGAGTGAAGCAGTAACAGGTTTGGGAACAGCTGGCTCCTGGCCCCTTCACTGTCAAAGAGAACTAACTTTCTAGGACTGGATAAAAATACTTTAAAACCCTGAAAGGAATTCTACAATGAAATTTCCTTTTTTCTTTTACAATCATTATGGAGGGTCTGAGTTCACAGAAATGGAGATACAGCAGAGTAGAAAATCATTCTGTTCTACCACTTTATGAGAAGGGCCAAAGCCTGATAATTATCCTTCACGAAGCTTGTTCACAGAGGCAGAAAAGGAAAGTGGCCCCAGGTGAAAACACAGGTCTTAGAGCAGGAACAGATCTTAAGAGGTTTTTGGTCCTACCCAGCCCTGTGGCAGGTCAGAAGGGCTTGTTTCGGAGATGAGGCAGCTGAGGCCCAAAGAAGGCATGCACTTAAGTAATGCCACCTGGGTCATAAGTGCTGCATGTCCCTCCACTGAATAACACAGCCTATATTTTCAGGCATGATACTGATTTTAAAAAGGCCTTTGAGGGAAGCTGGTGTAGCTCAGTGGTTGAATGCTTGCTTCCCGTGTACGAGGTCCCAGGTTCAATTCCCAGTACCTCCTTTAAAAAAGAAAAAAAAACCTTTGAGAGGACCCAGAAATACTCACATTTTGTTCAACACTCATATCACATTTCCCAGAGTACTCCCATCTCTTACCAGAAACAGCACCCTAAATAGATGGTGTGACAAATTTTGATGTGGAAAGTAACCTCACTGTTAGGACTGCATACTTACCCTTAGACTCCATTCACCCAGAAAGAAGAAAGAAGGCAGACAAAAGATCCCTGGTGGCAGGTGCCTCCACACCCCAAAGAGCACAGAGAGGCTTTCCAAACATCCCAAACTTGTACCCTGACCAGCTCTCCAGTCCACCAGAAAGTCCAGAACACAAGTGCCATGGGAGCAGGGATCACAACTATCTCATTCAAAATTATATACCTGGGCCTAGAACAAAGAAGGGCCTGGATAAATGGATGTTTTATGAATGCAAGAGAGCCCAAGCTCTGACTCATGGCCTCACCTCCCTGCTCCCAAGGACAGGGATGCCACAGTTGCTGATTCTGCCCAGGAATGTCCCTTCTCCACTGCTGTATGCTCTGCCTGCCTCCACTTAGAGTAAGAAGCATGATCTGCAAAGCTGGGGGCTGGGACTCTGGGCCTGGAGCCCTGGAGAAACTGCTTACAGGGGCATTCCTGGAACCACAGGCGGCACAGTGGGACCCTGTAGGAGGAGTTCAAAGCAAAGTATATCTCTATCACAAAACAGATCTCTATTACAGAGCTGGTATACTCTCCCAACATTGAACATATGTTAATTTCTAAGCCACTGACGCTTAAGCCCACTAAGCACCACGAATTCAAAAGCAGAATCTTGTTCTCACCCCATAGGAGTCCCGGGGATTTGTGAACATGCGATCAAACACAAAATCCATGTTAGCCATCTTCATCGCTGCCCTGAAACAAAGCAAGACAAAAAGCACAGCTCTCAGTACCAGACGTATGGAAAAGCAAGCTGAGGCTCAAATGACAAGGAGGAGCAAAGCATGTCTGGGGAGGGGAGGGAAAGGTCAGCAAACCTGTTTAGGAAGAAGACTCCTCGGATCATCTCGTAGGGATTGGCCCGGGTCCGAGCTCGCCGCATCTCTTCCCCATCCAGGACATCAAACACACTCTGTCCAGAGAAAATGAGAACCCTGAGGTGAGCATCATGCCAGCCCCTCCAGGATGAGACGAGGGTCTTGAGAGCTTGAGAAGCCAGATTTGAGCACTCCATGGACCTAGGCTCCTGTTGGGCCCCAGCTCTGAAATGACTAGTTGTGTGACCCTAGACAAGTTACTCAGTCTGACCCTCAACTGCCTCACCTGTAAAATGGTAAAAAATAAAATAAAGTAAAATGTAAGCAAGTGCCTGGTGCATGGTATGTCAATAAATGGCACCTTTGTTAAGCACACGGTATCTTTTGACATTGCTAATCCTCACAGCAAATCTATTTCTCACTTCACTCCTGCAGCAACCTTCCAATGGGGCAGGGTTCTGATATTAAGGCTTACTAATTTCAGAGAGAGGGGAAACACAGAGAGAGGGGAAGTGGACTAAGACCAGGATTTCCTGAGAGCACACAGCAGGGATCCCCTCTCCCTTCAAACTTCCTTCTCCCCTTTCTCTGTGAAAAAAGAAAGGCTCACTTCACCTGAGTTCTAGTCACCTAAGAGATACTGAACCCTTTGTCTGCCAAAAATTAAGCTCTGTGAGGCTGGACTAACACCTTCCTTTATCTCCAACCCATTTCCTCCTCAGAGTTTCCCTCTGCTCACTCTGTCCCAGGCAATGGGCTTCCCGACCTGTGATCAGCCAAAAAGTGTCAAGGGGAAGCGAACACTCACCCAGTGTGTGAGGCACTTCTTATCCACTACTGCATTTAACTCTCACAACAACTCTGGGAAGTGGGTATTTTCTCTCCATTTTACAGATGAGAAAATTTAAACTCAAGAGAAGCTAAAGCAACTAGTCCAAGGGCACAGAGCAAAAAAAAGTTGTGGAACCGGAATTCCGAGCTCCTTTCACTACACCAGGCCCCCTCAGGATTACACTGAACTGACCCACTGAGGTTAAGTGAATCCTTTCCTGGACACTGCAAGGCAGGCTAGTCGCCAGGAAAAGGGATACCTTGGGAAAAGGAAGAAGGTTCAGTGATACCAAGCCACACATCCTATCTCCTAGGAACAGAACTCAGGAAGAATGTTAACTGAACTTCAGCCCTCACCACAACCACTTGAAAAGAGAACTGGAAAAGCCCAGCAAAGCACCTCGCACAAGGTTTTCAAGTTGGTTCTAGCCACAAGGCCTTACCTTGCACTGTAACATACTGTGAAGTAGTTCTTCCCCACAAAACTTTGTTTCATCTTCAATAATCATCTTTCTCTACAGGGAGAAGACAACAATAAATAATGATTACATGTGACTGCATTAGAGGGGATGAATGGAGGAACTAGGGTTCCAAGTGAGTAGAAATGGCTTGAGTCCCTGCCAAAGAACATCAATCCCCGAGGGGTGGAAAAGAGAAAATCCTAAGTCCCTCTGGCTATAGTCCAGATGGCTGAGAGATAAAACAGCCCCTGGGAGCTCTGTCTAGAGTACCATATGGATACAAGACTCATGAAGGCTGAGGCTGGGAAAAGCAAATGGAAAGGAGACATTCAAGCTGTCTGCCCCTGGAGCATGGTGGCAGAAGGATGGGGGCTGCTCCAAATGACAGAAGCCTGTCCTTCAACCGGGAAGCCTCTCACTGTGACAAGTGTGGTTGCACGATACCAGGCACTGACCTGGCAGTGTCACAGAAAACAAGGGCTGCAAGTGGTCTCATGGGGATGCCCCCATGTGTTGAGTGAGGCTACTTCTAAAACCATGAGTGTTTAAACTTTGTAGTCTCAGGTATTACAATCTTAAAAATCATTGAGGGGCTCAAGCGACTGGGCTCCCATCTACCATATAGGAGGTCCAGGGTTCAATTCCCAGGGCCTCCTGGTAAAAGGCAAGCTAGCCCGTGCAGCGAGCTGGCCTGAGCGGAGAGCTAGCCCACGTGGAGTGCTGGCCCACATGGAGTGCTGGCCCGCGCAGGAGTGCTGGCCCACGCAGACAGCTGGGGCAGCAAGATGACACAACAAAGAGACACAGAGAAGAGACAATAAGAGACACAGCAGACCAGGGAGCTAAGGTGGCACAAGAGATTGAGCACCTTTCTCCCACTCCGGAAGGTCCCAAGATCGGTTCCCAGTGCTGCCTAAAGAGAAGACAAGCAGACACACAAGAATACACAAAGAGCAGACATGAGCGCAAAACAACGAGGGGAGGTGGGGCCAGAAATAAATAAATAAAAATATGTCTTAAAAAAAAAATAAAAAATCACTGAGGAACCTATACATGGGTTATATTTATTACTGATATTATTAAAAATTAAAACAAAAATTTTAAACATTGTTAATTCAGCTTAAAAGAACAATATGTTAACATATAACTATTTTTTTAAGAAAAATAACTTTTTTTTAAAACTTAGAATGACACTTTTCCATTTTTGCAAATGTCTTTAATAGCTGGCTTAAAAGATGGCTACATTCTCTTATCTGCTTTTACATTCAAATGTTTGTGATATCACACATCATAGTCTCTGGAAAACCTCACTGTACACTTTGCAGAGAATGAGAGTGAAAATAACAAATAACTTTTTAATATCATTATGAAAATAGCTTTGACCTTGTGGAATCCCTAAAAGGGTCTTGGGATCCCCAGGGGCCCCCACACTTTAAGAACTGCTCTCTAGACCATACTGATTTGATTTCGATCTACTTTATTCATATTTTCCAGAAGGAGATTCAGCACATTCCCTCTGTAACAACCCCCTCATTACTTTCTGAGGACAGAGACAGTATCTTTTCATCTACTGGAACAGTGCCCAGTGGTGACCACAATATACACAGATGCATAATAAAGCACTTCCAAAAAGCATCCATGAGGGAGAGAGAAGTTAGAAGCTATGCATTTTGTGCTGCCTTGCAAGTTAAATAACTAGGAGAAAAAGCCCTGTTTGCTACATCTCCCAGAGGCTTATCTGTAAAGCCCCTGACACAGCCTTATTCCTGCCAGAATGGTCAGATTCACATTTTTATTAATCTGTGATAACACATATATACTAGACTCAAGGAAGAGAAAAGTCAGGAGCTAAGTGCCAAGATTCACAGTGCACTTTCCTGAAAGCCTACCTTTCCCACAACCATCCAATCGCTCATTTCTTGAGTGTCAGGAATTTCAGTGGTACATTCTGGGAACCATGACACCTGCTCACAGACACTGGGCTATGAACAAAAGAAAGGCAAGTAAGACAGATGAGACAGACTCTCAGGGCTATGCCCCCACTCACCAGGGCTTCCCCAAAACAAAAGAGGAGCTCAGATGGACTGAGAAGGGCTGACGCTGAATGCAGTGGCCCAACATGAGAACTGAGTTGAACTTTTGAAGGCCAGCTCTAATTCTGATTTGAATCCTCATAAACTTACCAAACCTTCAAGTTTTCTTTCATTTATTCCAATATTATTTAATGAATATCTACTATGTGTTAAGCACTCAGAATGCAGAGTTAAATAAGACACAGTCCTTGACCTCAAGGGACTTAGAATTAGGTCAGTGGGGACTCAGAGAAGTAAACAGGCAATTAACACATATGGTATAAGACTATGATAAGGCAATTACATCAGAGACAAAATTTCACGGTGGCCAATAAAAGTTATTAAATTTTTTAAAAATAATAAGGCAATTACATCAGAACTCAATGGCAATCAATCTTACCTCCAGGTGCCTTTTGAAATGTTATTCACAAAGTAACCCAGAAACCGGTAAATAGGATTCCTCTCTCATTCATTGCAAGACACAGCAGAAACTAGCATCTCTAAACTAAAACAGTGGTTTCTCAACCCCAGCTGTATAAGAGGTTCAGCAGCAGTCCTTTTAAAAAGTACTGATACCTGGGCCCCACCCCTAGAGTATATGATTATGTTGGTTTAAGGTAGGAACTGGCAAAAGCACTTTTTTAAAAAGTCCCCAGATGATTCTAATGTACAGGCAGAGCTAAGAACCACTGGGCTAAGAGAAACATGGATTATGAAACCTAAACAGGTGGCTAGCCTGCATGGCAGCTTCACACACATTCTCCCAAAGCAAGTGTGGAGAAGAGATCCACCATTGCAAATTGAGGCAATGTGATTCAAAGTAGTATGACACGCTCTGAAAGGCAAAAAATGGTATCACAATACAAGGTCTTGAGGGCATACCAACCACCATCAACAGAGAAAAAGTTGAACAGAAAAATTACTAAAGCCTTTTGTTAGTGAATCTGGCAATGAATCATGGCTTCTCTCCCTGGTCAAATCCATCACCTTTAAGCATAAATGGTTATAAATTACAAACTCAAGAAAAAAAGAAGCTCATATCCACTTTAGACTCAATCTCCCTGTGGAAGTCCAGACATTAAAGCTACCTGCAAGGTGGACTTTGTCCAAGGAGTCACACTATGTACTCTACATCCTTGGACTACAGTAGCCACTGAGCATTTTCCCTGAGGAGGTTCCAGGAACTGGATATTCACCTCAGGCCACCCAGGCTCATCTACCTTGAAGAAGCAGCTACCAACTAATATCCAAGCCAAACTCTTAGTCAAAAGAAAGGCATCTTTTGTAAGAGAAAAACAGAATTATGGTAAATCATAGCTAGGACAGCCTCATCCCAAAAAGGAATTTCAAGAACCTGAGTCGATTAAAAACAGATTTTATGGGAAAATTTCAGATTTTAACTTCAGCAAAGTTAGTTCTAATTCTTTTCTGCAGAAAGGACTGGGATTCTTTCTTGTTTTCACAAAAATGAGGTCATGGAGAACACCATACATTTCTGAGGTAAAAGTCTACATCTAGCAACCAAGTGCAAATATTTACCCTACTCTGCACTGTCTCATCTGCTATTCTGCAAGTCTCATCTCCTCACAACTACAAGGCACAACAGCAAGACCACCCCCCAGAACCCATTAGCTCTTGGCTTGTCAGCATCTTTCTCTGAAGGCTTATTAGGCTTTTATCACATGCGGGTTCACGGAAGTTCTTTCCTGAATGGAACCTCAGGAAGACAAAAAAATCTCAATTTTCCAGAATTCAGAGTCACATTTGATGCTCAACCATGGCAACTATGTAGAAAGCTAGACATTTGTGTTCTATTTTCTCTAGTTTTGGTAATATTTCACCATGATTTTGGTGGTATTTCACCATTATTTTTAGGTACTTTTATTACACCTATTTGAAATCCTTTGTGGAATAAGATAAGACATAAATAAAATGAAAAAAATTAAAATCTCAACATCATCCATGCAATAAAAAGGGATATTAGAAGTCTCTTTTGGTTTCCAAGGCTAAAAGAAACTGGTACCCAAACAGATAAGCAGACTAAACCTACGGTAGAAAAGCTATATAGGATAAACAAATGCCCAGTTAGTACCTAGATGCCATAAACCTGTGGAGGTGCACAATCCTGAGAGGGTATCTAATCCAGTGATTCACACAATGGGAGAGTAAGTCCTTATTCAGTCCATGAGTCCTTTCAATAGATGGCACTTACTACCTTGTGAGGTATCTTAGTCCACTAGTGGACAGCTGTATTTATTTATTAAAGTTCTTTGTGGAGCCAAACTCTGCCTTTCAGCATCTTCTACCCACTGGACTTAGATGATCCTCTACAGTGACCAGGAAATGAATCCACACCCCATCATATCTTCTCCTAGTCTTCTCTTTTCCATTCTGGACATTTCCACTACCAACCATGTAAGAAATTAGTTCCAATTCCCCCTAATTACCCTGACCATACTGCCTTTGGGGATTTCCAGTTTGTTAATACCGCTTCTTAAACCAATGCATCCAAAAACACAAGCAGCTTTCCTGTCTCCTTCCCACACCAGTTACCTCTGATCCATCTCGCCAGTCCACGTTCAGCTCTTGGTCAAAGCCCTGCAGCGTCAGACCCAAGCCTCTTCGACCTTTCTGATTAGAGGCTTCAACAATGTCCTTCCGACCCTGGCTGAATTTACCCAATCCTTCACCTTCCTTGAAGCCCATCTTGGCCTGAAAAAGAGAAGTAACAGAGCACAATTAATTCAGTTCAAGAGACATTTACTTAGCCCTTATCATAGGGCATACATTGTGAGAAACCCTAACCCCTGAGAAATATAGAGTAAGGCCTAAATTTTGCCTTCTAGGCTAATGAAGAAAAGAGGCATAAAAAAATAACTGCAGGTTAAAGTCTAGGGCAACCAAAGTTGGATAAATGAGGAAGGATCTCAAGGCTGTAATTAAAAGCACAAGAGTGCTTAATGAATCTCATTGGACATTTGCACAACTACCCTTACAGCTGATTTGTCTGATTAAGTACGGAGTAGATCTAGAGTACAGAGTTGATAAAGATGATAAAGAGAACATAATTTAAAATGGAGGGAAGCAGATGTGGCTCAAGTGGTTGGGCTCCCATCTACCTTATGGGAGACCCAGGGTTCGGTTCCCAGCGCCTCCTGGTGAGGGCAAGCTGGCCCACGCCCGCAGAGCGCTCACGGCCCATGCCCATGGAGAGCTGGCGCAGCAAGATGACACAACAAAGGGAGACAAGCAGATAGAGAGGAAATGCACAGAGAATGGACACAGAAAGCAGACAGCGAGCACAAGCGGCAAGGGGAGGGGTGGGTAAAATAAATAAATAAAAATGAACCTCAGAGTATGATGGTGGCTTCTTCTGCCTATCATTTTGGGGGAAAAAAAAAATGGAACCGCTTCAAGGGGCAACTTCTACCTTACCCTCATTCGGTCAAACAGCCTTACTAGGACAATGAGGACTCAGAGGAGCCCACCTGGTCAAGTAAATGAAAACTCACTTCATATAAAACAGAGATATGGAAGATACTCTAAGAACCAGGGACAGAAACATTTTTAAAATGTCAAAAACTGTTAATAAGCTCATACTAAACTCTAGAGTCCCTGGGTCTAGTTGTATACCCCAAGTATCTGAGACCTGAATCCCAAACCTGGCAAATTCTTGCTTAAAATAAAAGAACTCCAATCCTAAGAAGATTCAATTCCCCCTGGAGGATCTTTATTCTCGTTGGAAGGGGCAATACCAGCTCAAGAGCTGGGTGGACTTCCTACAGTAGCCACAAATCATTCCCCCAGGTTAAAGAGGCTGACTGAGTCACAAACCTTCCCATCTTTTACTTCCCCAAAGCTCATGTCTCCCAAACTAGAATTCTGACAATGACTTCAGAAGTGGCAGTCCTCATTCTTAAATTAATCCAACGGAAAGTGGAGGATTCAATATTCCTGAAGCTAGATGGAAGGTTAACTTGGATTTCCCTAACCTTTGCACACACACAAAGGTTTGATGAGGAATGTGAGCAGATCTTCCTATTTTTCTTCCTTCTTGTGGCATGCTATGGGGGTATAGAAGTTGAAGAACAGGAGTGGGCCTGTCTTTTGGAACTGAAGACTGTCACACTCCCATTTATTCTAGGTACTTGGGAGTAAACAGGACTTTAACCATTTCCCCCTCCCCAAGATGGCTTCCTCATCTGTCTGCTCATTGCGTGCGCTAGTTGCATGTGCTCCTTGTTTCAGCTCATCTTCTTTAGGAGGCACTGGGAACTGAACCTGGGACCTCCCATGTGGGAGGTGGGCACCCAACTGCTTGAGCAACATCTGCTCCTGCCATTTCTTTTTTTGTTGTTGTTTTAAAGATTTTTTTTTCTCTCCCCCACCCCCTCGTTGTCTGCTCTGTGTGTCCATTTTGCTGTGTGTTCTTCTGTGTCTACTTGTCTTTTCTTTAGGCAACATCGGGAACCGATCCTGGGACCTTCCAGAGTGGGAGAGGGCCCTCAATCTCTTGCACCACCTCAGCTCCCTGGTCTGCTGTGTCTCTTATTGTCTCTCCTCTGTGTCTCTTTTTGTTGCATCACCTTGCTGTGCCAGCTATCCACGTGGGCCAGCTTGCCTTCACCAGGATGTCCCAGGAATTGAACCCTGGATCTCCTATATGGTAGACGGGAGCCCAATCACTTGAGCCACATCTACTTCCCACTGCCATTTCTTTTGAAGTCACTCAGTAGAGCAAAACCTCACAATATGAAGCCTCTTTATCCACTGGCACAGATCTATGTGTAGAGAAGTATATTCACATGTGTCATAATAAAAATTCATTACTAAGGAGAATTCATTACAGGTGATTCTAATGTGATAGGTATTTCTGCCAAGAAGGGGTTCACACTCTTTCTACTGAATTTCAGTAGCTAGAAAGCAGAGGAAAAACTCATGCCCTCACTTTTCTTTTTTTCATACCAATACAAATTCCCTTTCTCTCATTCTGCTGGTGGAAAATCAACCCAAGCACTGACATACCATAAGCTTCTGGGAGACGCTATTATACATGGAATAGCGGGAGGAAGTTCCCTCCACAAGGGAGTCTGCTTTGAATGCATCATCAAAAGAGTCAGAGCTGTGCTGCTTCCCTTCAGTCTCACTGTCAGACTCACTTAGGCTTGTAGTAGATGCTGGGAAAGAAAAAAGGAAATGTTTAGATGAATTTATGGCACAAAGCCTCTAAAAGTCCAAGTTTCATTTATTCAACAAGTATTCAGTATATGTACCGTACATATAAAATTCATTAAATCACCCAGGGTCAAATTCATTCTCTACCTCTTACTAGCTACGTAATCTTGGGCAAGTCACTGAGAGTTCTTAATGGTACCTGATACACAACGGGAGCGCAAACGTGTCAGTTTTCCTCCCCCATCCCATCAGTTTCTTTTCCTGTAAAACTGAGATGATAATAGTTCTTCACAGAGCTGTTTGAGGATTAAATGAAATAACGCATTTGAAAGTACACTGTCAGATATAAAATGGATTTACTAAGGATACAATTGTTGTTCCTGCTGCTGCTGTTTATTTCCTCTTGCTGGAATCCTTTTTAAACAGGAAGAGGAGGCCACAGAAACAGAGAGAAACACCCAGAAGCTGAGCCAGAATACAGAGCTGTTGGGAGCCAGAAGCTGAAAGCAATGAGGCCTGAAGGAGAGGGGAAGAGATGCTGCCATGTACCTGGGCACCCACAGCTGCAGATTGGGGTAAAAGCATCTCCTGACGATGTCTTGATTTGGATACTTTCACAGCCTTGGAACTGTAAGCTTATAAATTAATAAATCCCCACTGTAAAGCTAACCCATTTCTGGTATACTGCCTTGGCAGCCTTTAGCAAACTACAACAGTGAGTCTATAGTGGGGCCCCAGAGAAGAGCTTGCTCACAGGGAAAGAAGTGTGTGTGTGGGGGGGGAGGAGAGTAAAAGAAAGGGAAGAGGAAGAAAGAGTGGAAGGAGAGGGAAGAGGGAAGAAGCTAAGGCAGCAGCACCAAGTAAGGCAGAGAGTAGAGGGGCTGCGCTAAAAGCTCCAGGAGGGAGCTAGTGGCCTGAGTGAACTAAGCCATCATCTTCACTGTCAACGATCTTGTTGTCATAAGGGCTCCAAAGCAGCCAGAAGTGGTGGGCTAGCTGTCCCTTGGCCAAAACTGGGATGATCCACAGTCTGGATATTCACTGTGACTGGCTCTTTAGCTCCTGTAGGTACGTGAATCTATTAACTTGAACACTACTTCAAAACAATGTAATTTTATTCTAGTAGCTTCTCAGGAAAACCCACCCAAAAATATTTAGCTCAAAAATTTGGTTGTTAGTTAATTTCTGCGTATTCCCATTGAAAGCGGTATAAATCACAAACATGGAGGAATGCAGAACAGCAAATGAGGGAGGTGGTGCCCAATCTGATTCCAAGGTATTCTGCCCAACAGGTACACACATCTTATTAATAAGCAATTCTGGTCATTTAAGAATAAAGTAAAAATATTTTTCTTCCAATTTGTGTGTATGACTCTTTCAAATGTCTATTAGTTAATAGGATATAAATATTTATTGTTTGGACCTAATTACTTGATAAACTGAACTTTGAGAGTTTTCTGGGTTGTTTTTTTTTTACCCTCAGGGCTCTGTGAAAAGGTATATCAATACTAAGGGTGCCAAGAACTAAGAAAGCTTGGAAACCTCTGTTCCATGTATTGAAACAAATATATCACCAAGACAAGTGAATACTATAAGAGCTAAACCAAATGCAAGGAAAATAAATTATATATTTTTATTTATTGTAATTGCACCAAAAACTTCTGGAGAGAAAGATATACAAGACCAATAAAAATGACTGTCCATACATGTGGGGGTTGAGAACATGGAGACAGAGTACCAAAATACTTACTTGGAACAAGAGAAAGAGGTGAAGCTTGATTTACATTTTTATATCACAAGAGTTTACACTGGTTATCTTGTTTGTTTGTTTTTTAATTTATGAATCATGTGAACATATTATCTATTAAACTTTAAAATAAATATAAAACAAAATAACTGACTTACCCATATGGCACAACTCCTTTGAGAAAGAAAGGAAGTAAATGAGAAGAGATGATGGGTCAAAGCTGGGCTGCTTGTGGAAGGTGGTGAGGAAACGCACAGAGGGCAGCAGTATAAAACAATAGTGGTCACTATTCAGGTAGTTACAGCTTGAGGATTACATGATTCTAAAGTCTATCTGTGCGGATCCATCTATTTCCCTACTAGGACACAAACGTATTAAAGACTGACATCTGAGAAGAGTGAAACCTTCCCAAGCACCCCAGGCCTGATTATTTCTTCCGCTATGCTCTGGTAGCACAGGTAGTCACAACATCAGCACAGCATTCATCATATTGCCGTAGAGTCAGTTATTACATGCCACCTCCACTAGACAGGGCCACTCCAGAGGGCAAGAACTGTCAGCAAAGTATCACCTTTCCTGAGCACCTACCGAGTGTAGTGAGCGTAGGGCTCTTTAAGATATTTCCTCTTACAACACTCTCATACAAGTAATGCAAGATGTTCAAGCCTCAAAGTTCAAGGCTGAGGATGGAATATCTATATCCTAACACTGAACTGGGCTCTCCGAGCTATGATTTAGCCTTCCTAGTAGACTGAAATAGGACATCTGTCAGGGTCCAGAACACTGATATTGTCTGACAGATTAGATGACAACTTTGGTTCATGACCTGTTCTATAAAAGATCCACAATATGTACAGTGAATTACTATCCAAAAGTAACAATCCTACCCTCAGAGAGCTTGAAAATCTAATAGGTTAGATAATTATACATTTTTTAAAGGACATAACATTTCGTAAAAGAAAGAAAAGGCAGGTGAACATGTATAAAATGATTAGAATACACTTAATACCAAAATTCTGGCTCCTACGCAGGGAGGATTTGGTTGAGAATGTCCCTGGTGTGAGAGGCACCAAATCTGCCCCTTAAGGTAGCTGTCTGGTTCCCTTAACAAGGAGCCAACTTGCTCACACGGACCAATGCAGCACACGAGTCACAGAATACCACTCAGAAAGAAAGACGCCCAGAACATTAACAAGAGTAACCATGGAAACTGAGATGTGGAGTGGTATTGATTTTCTTTTTTGTGCTTTTCTGCATTTGTGGGAAACAAGAATATATTAATCTCAAAATTAGGGGAAAAAATTGTTATAAAGAAATAAAAAATAATTGTGAGCCTCGGAAAGTCTGGTTTCTTTCAGAGAAATCTTCAGAGGATAGCAGATCTGAGGGAAAAGGGCCTCTCCTCAAGACTATCCCTGGGCTTCTCGCCTATTATCTCCCATGTGGAGGAGAGATAGGAACTCCTCAATGGAGTGCTCCCATGCTTCCTAAGGTACAGAGTCTCCTCAATCTTTGCTTCCATGCCTTCAACCTGTACTGCTTAGGATGAAAAGTGGTACCAGGAATGTGGACAGCTCCCTGAGCATGACCCTCAAATATCCTTCTGGGCAGCCCAGGGAGAGGAGGTCCCGACTAACCAGAAGCTGTATACAGCGTTAAAATTAATCATTTCTTATTCCTTTTTACCAGCTATCTGGGGGTTCATGGGGTCTACCTATGAAAAGGTTAAAAAAAACCTGGTTTCCTTCTCAAAGGAGAGGTGCCCTTGCTTCAGCTTGAGGCAGTTACCAGGCTTGTTAGGTTTGCTTGAGGACCCAACAATGGGCACTGGAATGATATGAATACCATTCCTGGGCAGGTGCATTCCCTGCCACCTTTGGATCTCAGAGAGAGATCTTGTTTTCTTTGGTCTTCATAACATCTTTGGGCAAAAATTATGAGAAGAACTAAATTTGGATGGTGGTGATTCTGGTGCAAAACTCTCTGGTTTTGATACCTGGTATGATGGTATTTCTACTCCATTCCTCTTCTCAAGGTGTTACCTACTGTATAGTTATTCTTTCCAAGTTCTGAGACTGAGATTGATGGGAACTAAAACACTCCCTACTAGGCATTTCCTTGTCAGATCAAGACATGTGCTGAATAAGCAGATAAGCCATATTTCTTCCTTTTATTTCACGTGGTATTTGAAGCCAAGTCTCAGCCTGACATGATTTAAGACAGAATTCCCTAGATTAGTCCTGATGTCCACAGAATGCCAAAGACACAACTCATTCTTAGCCCTGTGGCCTCTGGGGCCACTCTTTTCAGATGAAAAGGAGACAACTGTCATGGCTGCAGCAGTAACAAAAGAGGAGGTTTAGCCTCCCAAGACCAATAAGAATTAAGCAAACATTAAGCAGACAATTTTGTAATGGAAGATATAAATTAACAGGAGTAATAAGGTCAGTCTATTAAAATCATTGGTTTCATTAAGAACTTGCCAAAGCTGGGTGGCATTCCCATTTATCTCCCAAGCAGCTCCCCTTCTAAAGCCTACCAGAGAGCCCAAAACATTATTTAGGGTTTTCATTCAAGATTTTTTCTCTACCAGATAGAAATCACTATCCTTAAGTCATTTTTAAGAATAAAGGTTCACTTTATAGAGGAACCAGAGGTTTCCCAGCTGCTGGTAAAATTTTTCACACAGCAATAGAGCAGTAGGGCAAACATGCCAAGATTTAAAACAACAGTGACAACACACAACGAGGAGCGGCTCCAACCACTAATAGCCAAGGTGAGCAGCATGCAGATACAGAATAAATAAATGATGGATTTTAATAAACATCACATCCTGCCTAACAAACGCTATGGAACACACTCATTCCTGTTCAAAGACTCAATTTCTCCTTCATGCCAGACAAATGGCAACTCGTTAGAGCAATTTAAACAGATACCGATAAAGGAAGTTTTTGATTAAGGTCATGAATCTGGGTTGACAGGAAAGCAATGGTGTTTCAGGGCAAATAGCCTATTTAGGGAAGAATTAACCTGGTGGAGGGAAAGGCATTTTTAGTGTGATGCTGATGAAGGAGTCTGGCAACTTCTAAAGCTGCAGAAGGGCCAGGAGCCCACACTAGATCCATAGCTAAAGAGAGAAAGATTCTAGTGGTACAGATCAGTTTCCCTGTGAGAAACAACCAAAAAGAACAAAATTACCTCATCTGTTCTCTCCTTAGTTCTCAATGCTGTTATTTAACAGCAAATCCAAGAGTGAGTTTGTGCTTGAAGATGCCTTCAAACTCCAAAAATACTCAAAAGAACACATATCCCTAATTCTTCGTTACTCTGGCCAGATGTCAGTCTCTGACTGTGAATAATGTAAAATAAACTAACTGATTAAACACATCTATTTATGAGCCATTATATTTCTCTTGCAAAGGAATAAAAAACAAGGCCCCAGACAGAAATAGTAACTATCGTTTGTTTTGTTTTGTTCTAATTGTCCTTCCTAAAGGGGACAATCATCTATTTGAACAGTATGTCCAGGTAGAAGTGGTTGAAGGAAAAGGAAACACACCTGCTTTAATATAATGAATGGAATAAGAAAGCTGCATATACATCTCAGGAGACATGTAGGTTCTGGAAAGGGAGCAAATTACCAGAGCACACAGTCCAGGGCACAGACACATAAGAGGAACAGACATAGAACACAGGTGATGTAAATATTAAAGACTTGATGAAATGATCTTCTCTAGAATGAAGGACGGTAAGCAAAATAAAAGATATGAAGCATTTTATGCTTCTTGGAAAAGATACTATTGTTGCCTTCTATCAATTCCATTCGGTAAATATTTACTGAATGTTTACTCCAAGTCAGGCATGGGATAGGGGTGGGAGGGCACAGAGAGCAGTCTTGTTGATGTAGACACCAGACTACAGCCCTCAGAATTTTCGCATCAATGTGCAACTACTCTTTCCTAAGATAAGGTGGCTCAGAGAAATCTAGTTGCTTTGCCTCTGCCTCAGGCTCATTTTCTGCACATGAAAGGAATCAACTGGCCTTCTGCTGAATACAAACAAGGAACTGACCACCTCTGGGTTCCAATCCTGGCTGAGTCATTTGGTGCCACTTCCAGAAAAGGTTAAAGCTATTTGGTAAAATGAAGTAGGGGTGGGGAAGGGGGGGCTAATATCTCAATTCACATTTTTAAAAGCCTGAAATTTAAATCAGAACAATTCCCGGAAGGATCCTTAACTTCATATACTTACCTTCCTTCACATGGGTGTTGTCTACTCACTTCAAAGAGATGTTACTTGACAGCAAATATCCCCCAAGATCCAATTAGAACCAGATACCTCCAACGCCTGATTATCATTTATTCCCCAAGATGGGATCTCACTTCTCCTCTTGTAGGCTATTTCTACCAATACCCCAGAGCCCTACCCAAGACGACTCTCTACCTTTACTAGCCTGCTCAAATTCTAGGTAAAAAGCAAAATTACCCTTTCTCAACAATCCCTAGAACCAGTGGGCCCAGTATGTTCTTGTTTTCCCACACAGGAATGCCAATTATTAGGTTGGTGCAAAAGGAATTGCAGTTTCGGACCGTGAATTTTCAAATCATTATAACTAGGCTCAAACACATCTTTATTTTAATCAAAATAGGAACCATTACAATCAACACATTTTTGCCAATGAGAAATAAGTTTGTTTATTACTGTAGCATAAAAATCCTGCTTCAGCATTCGACGAACTCTTAGAAAGCATTTTCTGCATCCTGCTGGTTGTGGAAGCGTTTTCCCTGCAAAAAGTTGTCGAGATGCTTGAAGAAGTGGTAGTCAGTTGGC